>JAPYZI010003311.1:0-18373 GCA_030523105.1 Ophioninae sp. A BG-2022a | reverse complement strand
TATATATATATATATATATATATATGAGCAAATATACATTCCTATATTCAGATATCGACTATGAGCTTATAACCATGCAATTGGCGATTCGCAGATTCTTCTCGTGAATACAGAATGGATGCGATATACGTGGCTCGAGCTCCCGAGGATAATTCTGTTCGAAAAGCTCTCCGCGTGTTCGGAAGAAGACGCAGCTCACTTTCTATATCATCGCTTTTCTCTCCTTCTTTATCACTTGTATAAATACAGGGTGGGCGGAAAAATGACGTTTAAGGGTAAAATGTTGATATATTAAGGGGTATCCAAATCACCCTAATGGATGTTTACCAATTTTTAGTAGTTCAGAAATTATGATTGTTCAAATTACTTTTTTTCGTATTTCGATATTTTTGTTTGTGATGGTTAGGGCCTTACATATGTCCAGCAGTACCAAAACGCGCTAAAAGAAAAACTGTTTTCAGAAGAGATAGAAATAGAAATTAATACAAATATTTCTTACTCATTGTTTATTAGGGTTTAAACTTTGTAAAAAAATATATTTCTTTTTTATTTGAAAAATTACAACAAAAATTACAAAAGTTCCTCCACGTTCTGCATCATTTCTTCTTCAAATGTTGATAGTTCTGCAAAACATATAAAAAATCTTGTAAAATAAGGTTGTAGTTATAGTCTGTCGAGTCGGATTTTTGAAATTCGAAAAATTTAGCAATTCACGGCATTAAAAAAAAAAGTATGCATTTTGTGTAATAATACGGCCTTAATTGATATAATGTTTAATACTATTCAAAAAATCATAGTTTACTAACCCTTACGGAACATGACCAAAAAACGTTTGAAATTTCGAAATTATTCCTTGAGAGCAATAATTTACATATCTATCGAGTGATAGATATTAAAGAATCACCCAAAATAAAAAATAATATGCAAAATGGCGCCAATGCGTACGGTTGATTCGGTAACCCCTAAATATAAGGGATCTAAATTCCACCCTTGGACATCACTACTTCCGCCACCCTATATACGTGTGTATACACCTGTGCAACGCTTCGGTTTCTCTTGGCGCTCGATAAACGTGAAATTTTTTTCTTTTTGCGCCTTCGAATATCGGAAGTGCGGTTCGTCGAACGTCGCGTCAACGACGAACATCCGCGCGATCTTTTTTCCTTCGTCGATGTGCACATTCGTCGCCCGCTTTTTTCCACGTTCTCGCTCGAGTTATTCGTTTCCTTCAAATAGATTTTTTTTTCCACCGCTCCCTTTCACGTCACATTGAGCTTTGTGTCGTGAGAAATTTCGCGAAAAATCGGCCTCTTGACTTAGATGGAAAATTCTCGTGCACTATGCCCAGCATGAAAGTATATTTTTTTTGTCGATTCTCCTGCGATCTCATTGACGAGCCGCCTTTTTTTTTTCTCGTGTTTTATTATTGGTTACGGAAAAGTCAGAAATGTCAAACTGACGTACGGAAGGGAGTTGTACGAATGGAAAATAAACCCCGTTTTTACTGCACTGTGTCTTCATATTTGACACCGTTGACGCTCTTCAAAACTATTGCACCGGAAATGAGACAATTTCGGGCACGAAACCTTTTTTAATCGATATTTTGCAACACTTTTATTGACTAGTGGATTTTTTACCAACTTGCAAAAAGTTCGACAATTACGAAAATAAAAAATTGGTTTCCGAAGATGTATTTATTTTGATTTATTTATTCTTACTTATTCTATCTATTTTTAGACGAGATATTTATTTTTACATGCTACGTGTTTTTAGATAAGCTAATTGCTTATAGATAAGATATTTATTTTGAGGTAAGTTATTTGTTTTTTACAGAAATAGGAATTTCTTCAGTCGCAAATATCATCCACTTCAAACAATATACTGCTCCCAGAAAAAGAGCAGAGATTTAAAAAAACTATATACTATTTTTGGATTTTATTATGCACAGTGATAATGTTAAATGCTCGATTTAATTATTCATTCAATTAGAAATATTTCGTTCATTTTTCGCTTATCTCGTTCCCATAAGATAAATATTTTAATCATCCCAAGTGCTTCCTGAGGTCATCAATTTTCTAAAGGGACACAAGTAAACTAACTGAAATTAAAAATAGTTTAACCAGATCAAAATAATTGAAAGCCATCACGGTCAAATGACAATTTTGTTTTGAAGATAAATAAACTATCCCCATAAATAACATTTGAATTTGAGTTACGATGTAGCTGTATTATTAATTAGCTAGCACTTGCGTGTGATATAGTGAATATTTTACATTAGATTTATTATTTTAATTTAGAGTGATTTAATTGAGTATACATGATATTATAATTGTATTATATATACTAATTAATATCAATATATATATATATATATATGGATTATAAATTGTAAAATTAAAATTTAATAAATAATTATAGACGATATAGTATTTCCATCTCTAACGGTATATAATAAATGTATTAATTTTTTTTTCAGATGCAGAGAGCGGTGCTACTAATCTGCTGGCTGCCGCTCCTCAACCATTGCAACGCCGTTAATCCAGGTAATTTTTTCAATTCTATACTCACATACATGAAGCGTGACCAGGCGTCAAAATAGAGCGAATTTTCGGATTCCTCTCTCTACTCCCATTCGTATATTTACATTAAATCGCGAATAGCCGGTAATCCGGATCCGAGTAATTGGTATTTTATCCGTACGCTTGTTTTTTTTCAATTTCTGGAAACGTATCTCGTTGCAATACTAATTGTCCTAGTGAAAAAAAATTTCGCGAAGAACTTGGAAAATGTTGTTGACAATAGGGAATTTTTATAAAATACGGTAATGAGATGGAACTGAAAATATTATATAAATAATTATATTTTGAAAAAAAAAACAACGCGAACAGTGAAGGTGCAAGACGACGGTGTCAGATACAAGATCGTGGGTTTGTAGAGAGATTGGTGATAGTATAGATCGTAACCTCGCCGACCGCAAATACCGTTGAGAGAACGAATTCAATCGATTCCTCCCGATTGAAAATCCCGAACGTGTCGTCCTCTCTCCTGCCTCTCCCTCTCCACTCTTCCTGCTCTCTTCCGCTCTCAACCCAATTCTGTCTAATACATTTTCACGTAACCTCGAACCACTGAGTTATACCACCAGTATTGGACTAGTAAAATTGCAAAGAAAAATGTGTATTTCTGGAGAAAAAAAAACATGATATTTACGCATATCCTGAATTTTGTTCACGAAATTAACCATAGAGATTTAATGAGTTTTTTTCATAAACGTGTTTTCGAGAAGAACACCTTTAACTTGGTAAAATAATAATTTGATAAATTGTTGTAGAATTTTTTTGCGGAGATATTCGAAGTTTTATCGGCATAGAAAAATTACAGGATACTTATTACTTTTGACCAAGTTTGTGCGTTATGAAAAAAAATGCATAAAGTTAATGAAGTTCACAGCAGGTTTGAAATAATGGTTAATTGACGCTGTAAAATCTATCAACGAAGATTTGCATTGAATTCAGTAATATCGAAAGTGATAACACGCGTATTTCGATTAACTTTGATATTCGTGAATATTTACGATATAAATACGAATGTAAAGCAAATATTATTGAACGGATAGGTAGTTTATGATTTCACACCTTTTTGAGAGTCCCTCTACATTTGCAGTACGAAATTCGCTTGGGTACGTTGGTCCTCTTAAAATAGCCTGGAGGTATTGATACTGCAAGTTCCCAATCTAACCGATCGGAATTGTTAAGAGCGTGTGTGAATGCGGGTGACAGAGAAAAATGAAAGCACAACCGAGAGAACTTAGGCTCGGAAAATCGATTCGAGGAGAGAGCCTCAGGATGCAAGAAAGAAAAGTAGAGTGGGAGGTGAAAGGGAAAGATAGAGATCGAGTGGCATACGAAGGAGAACGAGAATAAAGATACTTGATACAGCAGAATCTATTATGAAATCTGCGCAGGACTAATGCAATTTATATATAGGAGTTTTTCTCTAAAGGCAATCGATTTTATAGAAACGCTCAAAAGAAATGTATTTCATCGAGTATCGCTGCGAAATCGAAATTAGTGATCGTAGAGTTGATAAGAAAAATTATTTTTTCATTTATCAAAAAGTTTTCCTTTTTTCAAACTCCAGTAACTCTTGCTCGTAAGTAAAACCAGGTGGAATTTCTAACGTGAGAACCTACTTATCCATAAGTACATACCGGTACTTTTTTGTACGCCAGTTTGACATAAACGATTTTTATTACTTTTAAATTCATCCTCGTACCACTCTAAAAAACAAACAAATCGAAAGCTCGAAGTGTCGTATCAAAATTTTGCACTGCTCGATTTTTTTCCTTACCAACGTACGAAAACGACTTAAGCCACGATGCAATTCGATGCTGATCAAATATAAAGGGACCTACCCCGTTGCTGAAAAATCCGAAATACACCCAATCAAACCTGACGCCAAAAGATCTGAAAGAAACCCAACTAATTGCGACGCTAAAAAAGCACAAGAAACCGAAACCTGACTTTAAAAAACGGAGAAGGATGGTAAAAAGGCAGAAGGAGACCTAACCTGATCTGATGCTGAAGAAGCAGTAAAGAAGCCTAACGAATCCTGACGCTAAAAAACTAGAAGGAAATCCCAACCCACCACCTTATCCTAACAACTTAAAAAAAAAAAATAGTTGAAAGTTCAAAAGTCAAATTATTTCAGACATACTTTTGCAAAAGAAAAACGCATCCAAATTGTTCCGGCTATAAGTTGTTTGTAGTCCATAACAACTCGGAAGTTACGACTTAAGTAATTCTGGAATGGTCTTTCGAACCTGGAACGTTACAGCTGATTTGATAAAACGAGCTAAGACGTGTATGTGAACCGCACGCATATACATACACGCGCGGTCTTATATACAACGATGGAAGTAGAGAAAGCATCGAATCAATTCGACCAGTTGGCAACTTCGCGGTTTCGTTGTGGCCTCGCGCTTCGATTGTTCCACCCGACCTCACCTTGTTATACCCATACTGCGCAACTTGGGTGACCAAAAGTTTATCGAGGTTTCGACAGGGTCTCTCGGCTGACATTACTCGTTTCCCACGTCCGTGAATTCGAGTCTGCCAGTAATTTCCGTGTTTCCTCTTGCGCTTTACCCTGTCTATTCTCGCTCTTCCTTGGCTATCTTCCCTTTCATATCGAGAGAACGCTTTTGAGTCAACATCGGAGACTATCTTCGCGCGTTGAACTATCAATTGACGCAGATAATTCCCAAGTGTGAGATCTCGACCCTGCCAACCTGGCGAGAAATAGAAACCGTTCACTCCTGAAATAGAGGAAATAAATCGCGGAAAGTTCGAAGCATTTGATATAGAATTTCATCATAAAACTAATATCTTCAATTTTTTAAAAGATCCCGTCTCCAATGATGGGGTCTGGTTATCCTGTGATGGGCTCCAGGTATCTAAAATACATCATTTTTTATTTCCTCGTGTTTCGGGGTTGCTTCCTGATTTATTCTTTGATACTTTCATAGTCATTTGACGTTTGTTCGCTGGCGTATTCCTGATCAGTTTCCCAGAAAGAGCCAATCAGGGTCCAGCCTTAAACTTGGAACGTTGCAAACCCGTTTTAAGATGGGACCAGAGCTCATGCAGAAATTGACCGTCAACCATCAACCATTGCAAGCGTCATATCTTGGTGTCTGGTCGAAGCATTTATGTCGAGCCTCGAAACGTGATCAAGTTCCGAAACTTGGCCATCCTAAGACTTGCTCAAACTTTTTTTTCCTTTCTTAGTTTTGTTATTTGAAGAGATATCAATAATTGTATTTGTGACATTGAAGTTTGCATAATTGAAACGCACTGACAATTAATTCTTTTTGACGACCGTATTTTACTTTACTTCCATTCATGACTGGCTCTGGTCGAAACTTGGGATATGATCATATCAGTGTTGGTGATGAACTGGACCAACATTGATAAGGCTGTAATTTGGGCCAACCTTGGCACGATCGGTTTCGTGAAACTGCGCCAACATCTGGCTCTGGGTCAGTAACCGATGCTATTCCTACATAGGCGCAATTCTAGACATCAGGGTTTGCAAAGACGATCGGCAGTGAAATAGAAAAATCGTTTTTCGGACGTTGGGCCAACATCGGTAGCCAAACGTTGAAACGACGGCTAGCCAGTACAGACATCGATTTCTATATAGGAGCCTAAAATTATCTAGGAAAAGCACAACAGGGACAGTACTTTTCCCCCACTCAAATTTCTACACAGATAAAGTATTTTATCGTAAAAATCTCGAGTTCTTGATCAGAGATTTGTGTTTCAAATTTCTGTTTGTCACTATCCTGTGCCTAAGATGGCAACGCACTTTCAAGCTGGAATTCCACTTCCGGGGTTTGATCGAGGTTTTTCTTTTATTTTCGATCAACGAATATCCAGTGACGCGGTTAGAGGCCGAGAAGAGGGACTTGGAAAAAAAAGGTTCGGATGAGAACGTCGGAGAGAATTCCGGAGTTGACGGTAAAGCACACTTGAAAGTAAGCGCTTGGTGTGGATTCGCTTCGCGAATCGGACATCAGATCACACTCATACCTCTCTTTCACAATCTGGAATTCCTCTGTGCTCGGCGTGTCTTAAATAAAGAAAGGAGTAGTCCGAGAGAGAGTAATCTCTCCTTTAGCCCAGTTTGTTCGTGAGTACTTCCGTAGAAATTCGTTCGTGTCACTTCAATCGCATTTTTTCCGTCCTTTTCTCGTCCTCTTCCTTCTTCATTCTACTCTTGTTCAATCCCTAACAGCAATTTATAATCGGGATTGAGTGGACGATAAGATCGGAGAAAATGGCGCGAGCTCTTCAACATTATCACTGTATAATCGAATAAAGAAAAAGCCCTTGAGTGGATGAAAATCAAAATGCCACTGAAATCAATGATGCGAAGTTCTTGTCGTGTATATGAATGTCAAAGTAGCCTACCATTTTCACGTTTTTGACCATTTCGTATTTCAACTGTTTTACGCCTGGATTGCACATTACGCTTTCATACATTTATGTATTTTTCAAAGTTTTTAACTAATTTTTTACATCCAGTAACAACCCAGCCCTTAAAGAGCAGGGCACTGAGAATACTCGAAAAAAAGCACATTTCCCTTGATGATATTCTGATGTTTTGGGGTTCGATCAGATGTTCTGAGAAAAGTAGGGAAAGTGTAGTGTGCCTTTCGGATACATACCCGAGAAATCGTTTTTCGCCCTATCCTCCGTGTGAATTATGGGTTCCCGATTTTCTAGGGATTCACCGTTCTCTCCTGGAAGGTCTTCTTGAACATACACTCTCGTTTCGCAAGCAATCGGGGAATAACGAAATAATTGATGGGTGCACAGTTTATGTACGCATGGAAGCAACAAATGAAGAAGTTCAAGCGAAAGCTTTTCGTGAATGTTTAAAAAGTTTTGTTGTTTGAATAATCCTTGCATAAGACCTTTCCATCATTGCTGAATAAAGCGTTCGCTAATGAGAGATTCTTTTTACTTTATTTCAAGAAAGAGAAGTTTCAGGTGTGAATGTTTCTCTTCTTAATCACTATTATTTAAATGATATATTTTTTATTATAAATTTTAACTTTTTTGTGTCGGTTTCGAAAAGACAGTTAGCTTTTCCATTAGGTAAAGCTTTATTGGTTTATTGAGAGACTACTTCACTGTCGATATTTTATTTGAATCCCGTCAAGGTTATACGCTTCGTTCATTGACCCATTTATCACTGAAGCCATTGATATTGACGTGTGATGGATTGACATTCGAAAAAAATAAAGCGATCGTACCTTATTCAGTCGTTGGGCGTCACTTACCAGTAAAAGTGACCAATCAGCAATAACACTGTTGATTCGATAGCATTTGTGATTGCTCACAGAAGTTGGATGATGGTGTATTGTAAAAGGTAAAAAAAAGAGGTTTTATACGAGAACAAAATGTTGCAAAGTGAAATTCGACGAGTTAGTCAACACGCCAGATCGATCTCTATAAACAGTTTCAACATTTTATTTCTATTTATCTTTCATTTTGTCTCTCATTTTAACGGTTTCCCCGTTTTTTTCCTCTGTCAAGAGCCGGCCATCAGGGTGTCCAGATTGAATTTCACCAAGTATTGTCGCTGTGTTTTCGAGTTTCGCCAGCGACGAATCTCTGGTTCCCTCAATTGCTAGAGTTCTATAGGTTTACGGCTTCAAGTTGCACACTTCGCTGATTCGGACAAACGTCGGTCTGGCCCAGTACGAGCTCTTTGTACTGTGGGTGAACTGCTAACAAAATTGGCATGATTTTTGGGATTTTTCTGCCGATTATCGTCCTCCCGATAGATGAGATTCGTCGATTGAATTTAAAAACGTTGAAATTTACAAGGTGGAAATTTCCAATGTCAATTTAAATGTCAACAATGCAATGAAATTTCATTATTTACGAATTCCGCGATTTTATTCACGAAAATCGTTCTAAAAACCCGTCAATAATTGTTTAGTCAATGTTACCAATTGATATCCTCCAAAGTTCTAACAGTACCAAACTCTACAATAACGTTGGTATTCGAATGATACGTGCCTGGAAAGGTTTCGAGACATTTTCGGCCAGCATTCATATTTTGGAGGCGGATTGTCTGAGAAGTTCGTTTGGAAAGTCCTCGTTTGGCACTTTGGCTGAGTTATAGCTAAAGATGCGGTATCCATTTTATCTAGGATAAGACCAACCGAGGTGAGACGCGTAGAAAGGGCAAGAGACAAGGAAGAAACATCGGGAAAGGAGCAGGTAGACAGTGACCGACAGAATTGGTCACCTCGAGCATTAAGCCGGGCAATTCACGTTTCTCGTTGTGCGGTCTCGTTCGTTCTCCGCGTGGACGTATATCCGCTCGTTAGAAGTGAGGGTTGCCGGTTCAACAGCGAGTATGAGCATTGTTCGTGCGCTAAGCGATGCTCCAAACGTTTCTGCTGGTGCCCCTCTGCCCTTTCAACCTATCCTGGCCTCCAGCCTCATCCCTCCGCCACTTCCCTTTTCATGGGATGCAGCAACGGATCCCTGCTCTCTTTGCTAGCCCACAATATGCATGGATACCTTACTCAGCCTCCATTTCCATCAAGCTGGACTACGGAATGGTCAAGCGTTCTAACAACCGGAGTAGGTGGCGTTCTGCGGTCACCTCCGCAATTCTCATCACACTTTCCCTCCAACCCCTCATACCAAGCTCCGTATCCGTTCTCCCATTTTGGTCCTCTCAGAATCTAACTTGACGAAGCCCTGAGAGAGGAATTGTTATTGCGTTGACGCTCAGGTGCCTCGTGTGATGTGGCTTCTCCCGTCAGCTACACCTCTTCTAATGTAAACAAACGTATGTGTACACATAGATGGCCGGTGTACACAGAGATTGGTGTAACGAAGCTTACATCCAAATTGCGTGTACATATGGGCGATCCAACGTGAGATCGGATGACATGAATGGTGGATGGATTGTATGGATGACGTTACGATCAGACGCCTTGGTGAAGGTCTAGCCCGGAGACCTCCTGCGTTATGGCCCGCACCCGCGTTTCCTGTAACAACAGCCGGATTCCTCACACCCCGATGCTCCCTCAATCTTCCTCGTTCCATGCATCCTATCAACGGAAATCGGTAGCCCAACAGGAATAGACAAATAGACCGGGTGACCCCCTAAACACGGATTCGTATCATTGGCGTTGAAACGAGAGCAGCATTGATGCTCAGTGTGACGTCATTCATGAACCGCGAAAATCCCTACTTGAATGAGCATAGCAATAATAATGAATGATGTAATTATCTGTCCGTGATAGGCAATGTGTATTACGTAGGTATTCTACATGATGCCTGTGCAACTTATGCATCCATGCTTTCACTTCCAGTGGTTATTCAGAGTCCTTGGTTAAAAAGAAAGCCACTGAAACGGCGTAGGAAGACACCAGACACCCAAAACAACACAAATAAACAATCTAATCGAAACAAAACAACCTAAACCAGCCCACAGAAACTGCTTATTTCAAAACTAAGGAAATCAATACGTATTCCCTAAAGTTCACTTCTATAAGCAACTACTGAAGAAAAAAAATATCCTTAGTCTCAGTAAATTACAAATAATGACCGCGTTTCAAAAAATCCTTCCTTCGGGCTCAATTTTACCACAGCAATCAAATGAAGACCAAGGTATGAGTATTTCACAAAAATATACCAAAATGTCCAAAATACATCTACTGTGTGGCTGCAGAAAATAATGGATTTCTTTTTACTACTCCTAATATAAATAACTCAGGTATTCAGAGTTTCGTGAGAAAACGCTTCGAATTTTAATAATTTTGACTCTGCAACTCACGGCTAGGGTACGAACGCACCCCTCGTGAATGAAGAAAGATAAGCGTTTCGCTGATTCGTTTTTGGTTTGCAATCTACGCGTCGGTTGTTTTTGTTAACTAAATGTAAATAAAATCTGGTCTATCGTAGACCATACACTTTCTTATGAAAAAAATTTAAAAAAAACCATGTACGAGTAAGTCTGTTTATTAGCATAAGACCGGTTTTATGAAGAAGAAAAGCGTGATGTGCGTTAGGGGATTAAAATGTGGTTTATTTATTATTCAAGGACTCGTTCATCCTGCGGACGGGTCGGGAGATTCATTCGTCCTTTGCGTGCATTTGACTCTTTTTTCCCTCCATTATCGCTTAGCACAACTCTCCGCAGTCCGCAGGGAAAAATGGTGCAGCGCGTGAAAAAAAGCAAGTTGTTTTGTCCGGGTAGCAGAAAAACAAACCGGCGTTTAATCCAATTTCAATTCCATTTTTTTCACCAGCTCGTCCTAGCTGTATTCGTATACAGAGGGCGCGTAACTAACGTGACTTTGGATGGCCTAACGAATTTACTCGCTTGAGCGACGGAAAACCGCGTGGAAAATTAATTAGTTGTGAAAAAAACGCACGGGGAAAAAAAGGAATTGGCGCACTTTCTAACAGATCTGGGTAGTAGGATTGAGTAGCGCACCTGCGCTCGCACCACGCGTTGTGGCTTTCACCCTTTCGTACCTTCGCACATTTTTTATGCACACATATACATACAGGGTGACCGGACAAATGACGTTCGAAAATAAAATTGAAATTCCTTATATTGAGAAGTATTCAAATCACTTTTATATACCTTCATTGATTTTTAGCAGCTCAAGAGGTAGATTTGCAAAAATGATTATTTGTCATAATTTTCACCGGACGTCGAGTTAGAATTTATTTCTCTTACTATAGACGCTTGCGAATATTTTGCTGTTGTGGTGATTAATTTACGTAATATTAAATATTACTTAAAAAATTACTGTTGACCTAGGCCTGATGGAACATAGCTGAAATTTTGTGAAAATTAAAAAAATTGGTGTTCGAAAACAATGTTTTGAAAAGTTGGTTATCAAAGAAAAAAATGTTTAACCGCGCCGAAGCATGGGGATGGCTTGGATACCTCTCAATATAAGCCATATAAATTTGAACTTTGGTCGTCACTACTCCGGTCATATATGTGTATATACAGGGTGTTCTGAAATATAATGATAATATTAATGAAATATAATGATAATATATAATGATAATATTACAAAAATATAATAGTTTATAAGATATTCGCACTTTTTTGAAATTCCTAAAAATATCTAACATAAGGTGATTTTTCACATACCACGCCTACAAATATGGATCTTTAAGACGACCACTAAGAACTAATAAAAGTGGTTGATTTTCAGTACTTTCGAACTCATTTTCCTCAGTTCTCAATTTCCCAGTTGATTCCTATTGGTACCACCATCTTCAAATAATATTCAGCGGAAAATATTGTTATTTACAGCTGCAATGTTTGAATTATCGTCTATAATTAAACATTTTTTCGAGTTTCATTAAAAATCTGAACATGTAAATTATGATACTTTGGTGACGCCATATTTGATTATTCATCAGGCATTCACCTGTCAGTGATTGCATTACTATCGGTCCGTTTGTCGGACACCCTTTACATTGATGACGCACATCTGCATTTATATGTGTTTGAGTAAATTCATAGAAAGCTTCTCGAGGGTACATTTTTCCGGGCATGTATGCATACAGAGGGCAGCACGTGTGGCAGCGTTTCGACGTCGTAAAACGTGATCCAGTCCCGTGTGTTGTATAGCGGTTGCGGCGAGGGGAAAAGTGACGGACGGTGAACAAGGTAGATGGGGGTACGGAGATTTTTACTACGAAGAGTAATGGGACTGTGCGATAGATGCCGCCGCAGCGGTCTCGACGGTTATAGGAAAAAAATAACAGAAGAAACTACGAAAAAAAAATTAAAAATGTCGAGTGAAAAAATATATAGCTGAATAGACACCGAAAAGTGAGAGGTAGATATGGTTGCGCTGGACGAGACGGCAGCTTTGAAAACCTTTTTTTTTATTTGCCATAACAGCAGGGTGTCTCCGGCTGTTATTTTCAGTTTGGAAATTCTGAGGTAGGTAATATCCATGTGAAAACCTCGGAACGGAAAAATCTTTCGCACATGTTTGATAAAATTTATATTTTTTTTCTAAAACGAGATTTTTTCGAGCCCTTAAAGTCGAAACGTTCTATTTTCGGAATAATGATTTCTTGACTATGGGGAAATTGAAATAGACTTTTGGATGGGCCCATGTAGAATTTTTCTAACTTTAACTAATTGGAAATTAACTTTTTACCCAAAATTGAAACATTCTCAAATCCAACCTCTCGAAAATGTTTGGTTATTTGCATATTTACCTCTTGCCAAACATGGAAATATCCTTAAGCCCAACAAACCCAAACGTTTGCTTAATTAAACATTCACTTTTTACCAAAAATATGAATGATTTCACATCCAGTCACTCGAAAGTATTTTCTGAATTGGAAATTTGCGTTATACCAAAAATGCGAATACTCTCAAGAATAATTGCTCGAAAATATTTGCTTATATAAAAATTCATCATTAACCACAAATTGCAATATTCTCAAATCCAATTACTCGAAAATATTTACTTCACTGCAAACTCACTTTTTACGAAAAATCAATACATTTTTAAGTTCAATCGTTCAAAAATGATTGCTTAATTGACACAATGGAAAGTTTTCATGAATTAAGGTTGATTTAAATTCTTTGGGTTCTGCATTGCAAATAATCAAACCTGATTCGTTGCTCCTTTGTACTACAAATAGTTATAATATTCTTTGGTGATTCCATGACCCGGAAAAATGCAATTCATTTTCGGGATAAAACGCTTTTACAAATATTCGCTCAATAGCCAACGAAGCTGACGAGCTCATGCATTTCATTGCGTAGCCAAAAAAAAACCGAGTAATTGCATTTTGTTGGCCAACAAGAAAGGCACGTTAGCATAAAAAATTGCCATAAAGGTGGGCGCCCGCTCTATTTTGGCGTCTCGAAATTGGTGTTCATCAATTTAAATAAAATCATCGACAAGCCATGGATCGAAAAAAAAAAATATATCGTTTATACTCGCGGCAAAGGATAAACAATGGATCACAATGGCGCACGAACCGTGGACACTGAGAAAGGGTTCCTATGCGGTCTAGTCGATTAATCCGTGGGCTACGCACAACCGCGATTCCGCAAAATGATATTCGACCGCAATGCGATACCCGTACATGTACACGCATACACGTTATATACATCGATGCATCCTCGACGGCACAGAAGAGAAAAGCTTGAATATAAATAAGGAAAACAGAAAGAAGAGAAACCAGTTTACGGATAGCCAGAAAAAAGGATTTAATTTCCATGCGAGGTATGAGCATATATGTATAAACGAATATACAGGGTGTTCCAAAAACGAGCCATAATATCGCCGGTTACGATAAACGGTGATCGTCCAAAACAATAGAATATAATCTCGATAAAAGTCTCAAGTTTTCGAGAATTAATTTTTCAATTAAATCAAATTTATTTATTTATTATATAGATTTAATACAACAAAATTAATTTGATTATTTAATTATTTTTTCTAAATTTGATAACAAAATTTACTTAAGTTCTTGTTCTTTGATTTTTCACGATTTTTAAAGAATAACTTTTCTAAAACGCGTGTAAATATGGAAGGACATGTAGTGTGAGGGTTTGAGAGAGATCATCGAAATTTTTAACAACGATTTCTGACTGATGAAGCATTATTTATTGTGAAATAAAAACATCAACTTCTGTGTCTACGAATTCTACAGAACTGACACTCGATTTTTTATTGAAAACTTATACACCGATGAGATGAAGGGTTTCGAAAATTTGTGAAGTTATGTCGATCCTCTATAGGTGACCTCAAGGTCATATCATGGTGATTTTCACGAGCTTCAAGGGAAAATCGAATATCTTTGCGTATTTTTCGGACACCCGGAATATATGTGTGTGTGTGTATGGATACAAAAATACGTAGGCGTATATTTTTCCATTTACCAGGGAAGTTTGTCTACAGCGAATGAGATTTACGATATTTTGTTCGTTATTTGTTTTCCTTTCTTTTGATGTCACTGTCTATTGCGTGCAAGATAATTTTTCTCGATTTCCGGACGTTCAAGCAAAAGATAATACTGGTCAACACAAAAATACGTTCGAGTTTGTACTTTCATAAATAAATTTTGATGCTATACATCGGATAATAAACAAAATCCTTATTTTTTAACTTATAAACTTTGCATTTGTCTGTTTTTATATAAAAATGTATGATATAAATATACGTTGGCTTTAAACAAATTTAATAAGTAACAAATGGACAATTTGGTTATTATTCAGTGTTCAAATTACGATTTAACTATTTATGATTGCGATTTATACACGAATAAATGAGTTTTAAAAAATTATTTTTTTAAATAACAGAAAAGAAATTACTTCTTAAAATAAATATAGAAAAATAAAATTAAAAAATACGAATATTAAAATACAAACCATAGAAAGAACGTATTCTTCGTTTACCTGTGCAATTATCAGAAATAAGTGCATAGTTTTTCACAGTCATTCTATAACGATATTCACCAGCCGTCGTTCCAAGATATAATATTACAGACCGAAACATAATATTCAGCGAAATGTTATTTTATGATTGGATAATCGAGAACAAAAGTTCAAGAAAATATATTCCCAACTAATGTTCACGGCTGCGTACATTTTTTAAATTTTGTTCAACAATTATTCTCCCTGAATTAGGATTCATTAAGCATCCTCATATGAAACGAAAAAAAATCACTCCCCTCGTTCCTAAACATTCCACGTCCCCATCCCATACGTTGGAAGTGGAAACGAGGCGACAAAGGATCACATGAACGAAAATTGGGATTGCCACGATTATACACGTGCGCAGCGAATTTTCTAGCTTAATTTAGAACTGTGTACCGGATGGCCCACGTTATTATTTTTTTCTTTTTTTAAGCAACACATTTTTCGGTTTCCACAAGCTTTTTCTTTTTTTTTTTTCGGGTCGCATTTGTCGAATCATGATACTATTTTTTTTTATTAAGTAATTAATTTATTTTATTACGATACCATTTGCGGTAATTAAAATTATTCCGGACGACGATATTTATTGCTTATCGTGACGGGAATGCTAGCTTGCATCTGGTAGGATAGTGCAGAGGAATTGTAGAATAACTGATGGAAGAAACATACTAGGGTATACACGCGCATGGAGAACGAACAACTTCGCTATCGGCATGAACCATCGAAGCGAATATCTGGCGATCCATCAAAAACGCCAGCATGATTCATAGCGAATTATATAGCGGCTGTTCTCTTCGTCCTCATCACTTTTTTTTTCCCCTCTTTGTCTCTAACTTCGTTCACACCCATTCGCTGTTTTGGCGCGTTTCGTGGTCCGCCAGTTCTGCTTGGAGGTATATTGAAACAGAGAGTTCACTGCACCTTCTGCAGCAACTTCGAGTACTGCTGACACCTTCCTAATAGACTTCGAGCAATTCCACCAATCTCTGCATCAATACAGAGCACCTCCGTAACAGCATTGCGGATTCGTCGAAGTCGTGACATCAGAGAAACTTTCTATTTTTATCACGGATTCAGGGTAGTGATACAAGCTACTATTTGCATTATTCCAATAAATTTAATGAAAAGACATATGTGTGTCTATCAATTTGACATTGCCTGGTGAAATTTCGTTAAATTCTGAAAACTCGCTTAGGAGATCCATGAGTATTTACTAACCCGTTCTACATTACCGACGTTGATAGTATATCACTCCCTCGGAATTCCAGAAATTTGATAAGACTGCCGCTCGTTTATCAATTTTACATTGTCTGATGAATTTTCGTGAAATTCTCATTCGTCGATTAGGAAATCCGTGGATCTCGACTTTCCTGTTCTGCCGTATCGACGTCAGCGATGGGGTATCAGTGCGTCTTAAAGCCACGAACTCGCGGTACTATCCCTATTGTCCACATTTATTAACAGATCACAACGTAAAATGCATAATATAAATTACTTTACGTAACTTGAGTCTCTATTATAATAAAATACTATAATAATAAAATAATGTCAGCATTATTTACGCTGATTATAAAATCGTTGTTTCGAATTTTCTGCGATACCGTGACTTGGTATTCTATTTTTTAAATTATTTTAATATGTCACTATATTTTGGCATATAAAAATAAGTTATTATGTCGAGTCTTAATAGTACGATGCAAAAGAAATTAGTAAAGTCAAGTGGAAATCTACTGGAAAAATTTACTAGACAACAGTCGTCCAAAGAAACCGCTCCTCCAACAGACAACGCCATCAGCAAATAGCTCTGGGGTAAGAACAGTCTAAAGAGGGGCAAGTCTGCCTCGTAACTACGTTCCTACGTATGTTCAATGGCAGATATCTCTACCACAAACAACCTGCATCGAAGCGCAAGCTCCCAAGACAACTCAATCTATATAGCACTTTCCTAGAAGACATCTTTCGGAAATTGCATTGCGAAGAGGCGCTATATATTCAGATAAGTCCTTCGAAAGGCAGGCTGTTCCGTCACACCAGTAATAACCCGTTAAAATTATTCTGAGCCCTTCATACTGTACGAAATACGCTATGATGTCATTCGAAATAATTTCGCCACGCTATCGTATCGTTTCAGTAGAAATCACTTTGGCACGCAATCATGTTGAAAAACCAAAGATGATTTTTTTCTGTGTCTGAAAAAAATCGTTTTATCTGTACTACTTAAAAAGCGAAAATCGTGTTTTTTGTTTTATTAAAAAAAAATCTTTTTTTCTTCCGTAAAACTTGTTTTTCTTACATAAAAGTAAAAATCGTGGTTTTGGTTTATTTGAAAATGGAGAAACGTGTTTTTTTTTTGTTCCAATCGTCAACAAATGAAAGTATCTTTTATTCAAGTTGACAACAAGAAAATTGTGTTTTTGATCGACTATAAAATTAATGATTGAGTTTTTGTTTCGAATGGAAACAAAAAAACGTGATTTCTTTTTCTTGAAAACGAAAAATCGTTGTTTTTTGGTCGAATTGCAATGAGAATGTTCTTATTACGTATTGTTGCGAGAATGACCGCGGGTCTGTTTCGTAAATGGGTCGAAAAAGAGAGAAGAATTGACCCTGATATCCCCCGAAAGCGAGAAAGTGATTCGGTTACGATCTCCGGTTCACTCCCGCTGTTTCGTTTCAATGCCACAAAAGAAGTTCACAACGGTTCATTCTTACCTCTCTTATTTTCCATACTTCGTTCACGTTCATGTATATACGCCCGCTCGACACTCCATTTATTATTAGATTTCGGCATACCTATATATGTATATTAATATAACCGAGGACGGAAATCTCGTTCCCATTTCTTTGCACCGTATAACCTCTTTGAAATAAATTGAAGGTGGAAAAAATGGATTTCAAGAAAGAAAGACAAAAAGAAAAGGATGAAAAATGAACGAAACCGTATATATGGTCTGTGAGGGCGAAGCACTACGTACCCCTTCCTCTTCAATCCCGTTTACTTCCGCCCTGTATTATTACGATGTTTCTCTCGTTTGCACTTTTTCTCATGCGAAGTGTTTTTACGGACCAAACTTTTCCGTAACCCTCCTACCGCCATTTCTGCCTCCCCCTTGCTTCTTCATACGTGGTTGAATGTAACTTCGTACGATATCGAAAGAACTTGATAATCGATGAGAAAAATATGAAAATTGAAAAGAAATATAATACTCGACGGTGAAGAATTTTCTTCCATCCTGGATTTTTAAATTTTGGATTATACTAATATAATATAATATAATATAATATAATATAATATAATATAATATAATATAATATAATATAATATAATATAATATAATATAATATAATATAATATAAT
>JAPYZI010003310.1:0-18376 GCA_030523105.1 Ophioninae sp. A BG-2022a | reverse complement strand
CTAAACCTAGAAGTCTCTAGTTTCGAGATCTGTAATTTAAATATTTTTATCGATTAAAGTTTCTCAGTAAATTAAAAAAAAATCAGCAAAAGAAAAAAAATCAAAATTTGTAACGCTATAATTCGGCAAAGAATGGTCGTAAAGCAATAATAAAAAAAGCAAACTAAACCTAGAAGTCTCTAGTTTCGAGATCTGTAATTTAAATATTTTTATCGATTAAAGTTTCTCAGTAAATTAAAAAAAAAAATCAGCAAAAGAAAAGAATTTAAAATTTTTGTCCAGTTTTGAAGAGCTTGAGTAAATTGTATTCAGTAATCTAACCATGATCATCCTTCCTTCGCTAAATTCTTCCGCTTCAAATAACATTCGTAGTCCTCCATTCAGAGATGAATTTAATTTGAAACAAAATTCAAAACTCGTTCGGGGATTAAATTAATTTCGACGAAATTCGAATTATCCTTGCGTTAATTCGCACTTCGTCGAACTTCTTGTTTCGGTATAGGTGTTACAAAAAAAAAAAAACTGCGGGACGATAAAAAATCAGGTGACGATAATAAAACAAAAAAAAAGAATTTTTTTAAACTCCACGCATCGAACGCTCGCTTGGTGTCAGGGTCAGATGTATATCGAGTTGACGGTGGACGCCTCGTACGCAATGACCGGGAACGTTCATTACAACTCTTTCGAGCTTTTTCCAAAAATGCAATATCGCACATGCATCATCCGCAGTTATTATTCGCTCGAGGCTTCACCCAGAGTGCGTTCTAAAAATGGGCATGTCACCGGGGACAGTTATGAATATACGAGACAGCTTGGATAGGTAACAAGAATGATTATTTTAGTCGCATATATATAGGGTGGACCAGTAAACGTGACCACCTCCGTTTCAGTCATACGGAGAACAAAATATTTAAAAAAACACTCATTTGACTTGATTAAGACGGTTTTATACAGCGACGAAAAATTCATTTTCGTCAAGCTCGTTATTTTCGTGGTTTCAAGGTCATCAATGTTTTCTTAAATGGAAACATGTTTGTTTGCGTTTGGGTATTAAACCGTCGTATCTGATATTCAGACGAATCGAAAGACCTATGATATTATGACTTTCATACATGACTTTTACGATGGTATTTAATTAAAAATATTTTTTGTAAAAAAAGGTCGATCACTTCAAGGTCGTTGTATCGTATCGTAAAATTATACGAGTTTTCATATTTAGTATGACGACGTAGCAAAAAAAAAACACACACACATGTGATCCCATTTCAAGAACTATGGATGACCTTGAGACTGAAAAAACTGACTTTCTCAAAAATGAATGCTTCATTATTTTCGAAATAAATTCATTTCGTGCTGCTTTTCGATTTAAATCGAATTCTTTTAAACATTTTTTTCGTAACTTTGAAAACAATGGAAATATTTTGGGTGATCGCGTTAAATGAGTCACCCTGTATATATAAAAGGATATCTAGCTATCCTATGATGAGCCGGTTCGGTCGTTGACGTCAACTCTCCGTAACTCTCATTTTTATTCCATTTATAGGCGTCCACGCGTGTACGTATGAATATAAAGGGGTCCGAGGGACGCAACGAAACGCGAAAAAAAAAATAATTGCAAAAAAGAGAAACAAGGAAGAGAAAGAAAGGGAGGGAAATGCGATGAAGGGGAAAAGGAGGAGCTTTAAATTTTATAGGACTTTATACGACCATCGTAATGACTGCGGCTAGGAAAAACATTGAGTACTTTTTTCCGACCAAGTTCGACGAAATTTAATGAATGCGGTGAACCAAAAATAGACAGAGGGAGAAGGGCAATGAGAAATAAAAAATTGAAGATCTGGAATTAATTAACGGAGGATGGTTCGAGTTACGTTTCATGGAGAATTCAAGGGTTGAAGTTTGCATCGGATTGCAACGAAAATTCGTTCTTACGTATTTCCTAATTTTTGTTTTCAATTTTTTTGCTCAGTTTTTCAAACATTTTGATCATTTTTAAATATCCATTCAGTTATTGTTTCAAAAAAAAAGCACACACACTTTTACAACTGGTTTCGAAATTATAGGTCGTTTCAGGAATGTAATAACTTTCGGGTACCCAATACTTATCCGTAATTTTCGATTCATAAGTGACAGAGTTTCCTTCATTTTTAGATACGAACTCGTTCATTTTTATTTATCAAATTTCGTAAAATTGATTTTAGCCACGAAAATGATGTAGCTATTTTTTTAGAATTGTAACTCAGCTTTTCAGAAATAAATATGTACAATTTCGGATTACCGAAATTGTAATGTAATAACACAAATATCTATTTATTTATTTATTTATTTATTTATCTATTTATCTACTTATACGTGATATATTGATTATTAAAATATAAATATAAATATTACGAAAAAAAGGAAAACGAAAAAAAAAAATCGTTGCATTCAACGATGCAAACTTTGTGTCCATAGTGTATAGGAAAGTATCGAGAGTGACTCAGAATCTCGCACTCTACGTGGCTAATCCATGACAGAGAAAGTTGCATTTACCGATCCCGTTTTTCGCCGATTCAAGGCCCGCGTGTCCTTGGCTTCCTAAACGGAATCCTAGACATCCGCCATCTCTCTCTCTCTCTCTCTCTCTTTTTCTCTGTCTATCTCTCTTTCTCTCTCTCTCTCTCTTTCGCTTGATGCCTGCGACTATTTGATTCACGTAATTGCGGTTACGCGAGGCCAGATTGACTTTTAACTTGCGCCGAGGCCTTTCTCCGCGACTCAGCCGACGTCACTCTCGTTAACAGCTCTACGAGGTTTATGTAAATACAGTTTCGTCATTTCATTTCGAGCGCGCGAAATCCGTCGGCTCGAGTATTTATTTACTTTTTCACTTCGAGATCAGCAATCACTGGTTTCACTCTCGTTCGTCTCTTTCAAAAATATATTATGGATGCGAACCAAAAAAAAAAAACAAAAAATAGAACATGTACCGGCTGATTCAGCGTTTATTGATTTCGCAATAATTTTTTTTTTTTTTTTTTTTTTTTTAATATCTCAATCTCGATCTTTCGCAATCCCATTCGATTCCGACGAATGTCCGCAACCACTCACTTCTCGCAACCATGAAACCAAATATCAGCAAGATTCGGACCAAAACCGAAACAGCAGAATTTATTGACGTTGGACTAATTCATTTTTGTCATTCTGCGTTTCGAGAGTTACGAGTTCGTCTTCTTTTTTTTTAATTTTTTTTTTTTTTTTATTCACTTTCAAACTTGTAGAGGGGGAACGAACGTGAAAGGAGGTTCGGCTGAAGAGCAGTGATTTTTTTTCTTCGCGAATTGTTCACGGAAAAGTAATGAAGATTCAATCGCCAATGGAACGATACCTTTTATTTATTATTTTTATTTTTTAGTTTTTATTATTATTCAAATGATTATTATTATTTTTTCAATTCCTTACGTTCTTTATTATCCGGAATAACAGATTCACAGATTTGTTCGAAATCGTTACGAATTCTGAGTGCCAGGATACTGGAACCTCAAATCCGTCAATAGAAACCTGCAAAAAGATCACTTCTCATCAACAAATATTCAAACATCATTTATTTCCGGCTTTTTACATACGTGTTTTGCTTACACTAATAAATATGTATATATACACACACACACATATTTATACGAAATTCCTGAAATATGTATCACGGCTTCGGGCGTTCGTCGAACGAAATGTTATTTAACGGAATTTAAACGAGGCTAACGCCGATTACTTTTACGATCTGGCTGAAACAGGAAATCAGATATCTTTGACACGTTAATATTTTTTGTATTTTATTTTATTTTTTTTTAATACGAAGTTTCGCCTCCAGTTTTTTGATAATTCGTCGTCAGTCCTATCGTTTTTGTTACTCCAATCGTGCGACTTATGAGTCTCGAAAAATACGGTTATTGAAACGCGGAATATACAATATTAATCAATGATTTATAAATCAATTATCTTAATTATATAATTATAGTATATTTACATAATTATATAACTTATATCATTTTACATTCTGGAATATTTATTCTCAATTTCAGCTATGACATTTTTAATATATTTATTTAATTATTTCTTAAATCCTAGAGTGCATCTCGAGGTAATTTCGAAATTCATCTTTTAGTCAAGAAAAATAAGGATCCATTGTCATCCAATATTCATTGGTCAGAAGCTTCAACTTGCGACCAATAACACTGCAAAAACTTTGAAATTCATTGCACACTCTCCTGAGAGCTGTGGAGGCCAGAGGAGGGAAAGAGGAGAGGTGGGGGGGGGGGGGGAGGGGATGCTACGTCGCAGAGGGCCTTTAAAAATTCGAGGTCGAGGACGTTGCTGAATATATCACTTTCGTTCTCGCTTTCTGCTCGCTTACTTTTCTCGCACGGTTCTATTCCAATAGAACTACAGAATCCTTGTAACCTGGGATACCAACGTGACTCTTTTACACGTGTTTTTTCAGAGATACACCCTTAAGCCTGCTGCACAAGAATTTCTTGAATTTTTTTTTAACGTACACTTTTTACAGAATCGATAGTTTTATATACGAGCATCAGTTTTTTCATCGTGAACTAGCGTTCACCGTTACGAAATTCCTGAAATATATATCGCGGCTTCGGGCGTTTGTCGAGCGAAATGTTATTTAACGGAATTTAAACGAGACGAACGCCGATTACTTTTACGATCTGGCTGAAACGGGAAATCAGATATCTTTGACACGTTAATATTTTTTGTATTTTATTTTATTTTTTTTTATACGAAGTTTCGCCTCCAGTTTTTTGATAATTCGTCGTCAGTCCTATCGTTTTTGTTACTACGATCGTGCGACTTATGAGTCTCGAAAAATACGGTTATTGAAACGCGGTTTTTTTGTTTTGTTTTTGATACAATTTTTTGTACGAAAAAATATGAATTTTCGAAATGATCGTAGAATTTGGGTTTCTCATAATGCGTTAACTTCCAAGTGCGCACACTTGACCCAAATAACTCGAATACCCGGGACTCAGGTCGATATTACAATGTTTATCATTTTTATTTATTTTCTTAGCGTCCCAGATCTGCCAATTAACAAGTATCCAATAATTCTGAAAAGTTATTCCGATTAACGAACATCCTTCGCTCTTCGAAACTTTTTATCGATGCAACGGGAGTGGATATTGAGCACGTAGCCATTTTCATTATTAGACTTGTTAATTGCATTAAGAGCCTCGCCCTCCACTCATTTTCTGATAACAGATCGGTCATCCCTTCCACCCTTTATTCACGAGCTTCCAGCAACGACCTTCCACAACAAAAACTCGTTAATTGATTTCAACCCTTCGCCCTTCTACCCTGACCTGTCGCACGAGACTCGCTCTTCTCTGATGAATCACGGATGTGTTTCACCTCGCGTGGTCAGGCATGCACTAGGATAGGGGTTTCGTAAAAACTCGCACACATCAATCCATTCCGTGGTCTCCAATTATGGCCCATCGTGTTAGAATACTGCATTCATAAATACCTGAAAATGAGTTATTCCGAGAAAACCCTGGGTTATACCATGGAAAGTTTATTTGAGTAAAAAAAGTGCAGTTGAATAAAAAAAAAAAAAAAAAAAAAACGATAATTGCAGTGAAATTTCTGTGATAACGTTGGAATCTTTTTTATAAGATATATCTTTACAAAGAGTTTCAACGTTTTTGAAAATACAATCTCGAAAATAAGACTTTTTAAAGATGACTTATTTTTAAAAAATATCTTTGACGTTGAAATTTACATCGTTGAAAGAAAAGATTTTTGTTTTCTTTTTTAATTCGCAGCATTATTTTTCCAGTTTTAACAACAAAAAATTATACATACTTTTTTTTGGTGTTTTCATTGAGTTATTCACAACGAAAATAAATAATATGAAATGTGTTTTAACGCAGTGAATTTTTTAAAATAAATTTTCAGTTATTCATTTTCATCACTAATGATATATTTTTTTGATTGCTTGAGTGTATAGAGTCCAATAAAAACACGAAAAAGATTGAAGGAATTTTCACAGCATGAATTGTAGAAAAATCGTAACCATCGAAAAAGAATTCATTTTCGCTGTTTACCAAGGATCCAAACCTCCAGGGAAAAAAGGTCGCGTCAGGTCATGCCGGAGAGTGCATATTTCCAGTAGAAAATGAATCCAGAAGGGGACTTCTACCCACTGCCACAATAAACGCGAAATTTCGTTAGTCTTGAATTTTTTTTACCTTCCAGGAGGTGTCGTTTCGTTCTGCATCTCATTCTCGGTTAAGCAAAAAAAAAAAAACTGGTCTTTCCGACATGACCCTAACAATTTCCATTCCTACCACATTCCGGCATCGCCTTTTTCCAGCTTCGCGTTGGTTGACAATGTCAAGGTACCAGGGGTGTACGAAATCTGAGATTGTATTCGTGCCGCAAGCTTTCCCTCGCGAATATAGTCTTCTTCGGACCAGAAGACAATCTTTTTTCGTTCTTGCGTCATTCGAGACGAGGTATTTTCGAAGAGAGACACGGGATCTCCGAGAGCCGCAATGAGCAGTGAAAATGGAGATTAGAATGAGCCAATGAGAATTTAATGTACGTGTATACTTTAATCTACAATTAGGAAGAGTCGAAGAAACAGATGTGCCGTAAGGATTCCAGTGGAAAAATAAAATAGGAGTGGGATTGGAAACCCAAACTTCAATTGATCAGAAGAAGTCCCAAAATTTCGTATTTTAATATTGCAAAACTTGAAACCCAAACAAACCCAAAGAAATTTTGTCAAGCTTTTGCTGGGGTGGGGTATGAAACTCAAACTTCGATCGAGGAACATAAGTCGCAAAATTCCGAATTTTAATATTGCAAAACTATAAACCCAAACAAATTTCGGCAAGCTTTTGCTGGGGTGGGGTAGAAAACTCAAACTTCGATTGATTAAAATAAGTCCCAAAATTCCGAATTTTAATATTGCAAAGTTTAAACCCATGCAAATCCAAAGAAATTTCGTACAGCTTTTGCTGGGGTGGGGTATGAAACTCAAACTTCGATTGCGGAGAATAAGTCCCAAAATTCCGAATTTTAATATTCCAAAACTATACACCTAAACAAATTTCGGCAAGCTTTTGCTGGGGTGGGGTAGAAAACCCAAACTTCGATTGATTAAAATAAGTCCCAAAATTCCGAATTCTAATAGTGCAAAAATATACACCCAAACAAACCCAAAGAAATTTCGTAAACCTTTTGCTGGGGTGGGGTAGGAAACTCAAACTTCGATTGATTAAAATAAGTCCCAAAATTCCGAATTTTTATATTCCAAAACGATAAACCCAAACAAATTTCGTCAAGCTTTTGCTGGGGTGGGATTCGAAACCCAAACTTCGATTGATCGAAAGAAGTCTCAAAATTCCGAAATTTTAATATTAAAAAACTACAAATTTCGTAAAGTTCATGGCAGCAACAATTTACAAAGTGGACTTCAAATGTTCTACATAATTTATAGTTCACTGTGTAAGCTTTAGCTAACATGAGCTTTACGTTATTTGTAGTTTCGGAATATTAAAATTCGTAATTAATATTAGATTGCAAAATGAATGTTTTTATTACTGTTTCTATTACTTCTCCCACTTTTTTCAATCGACTTTCCAATCAATCTATATTTTATTTTTTCGTAAGGAATCTCGAACCGAACAAATATAAATAATCAATTTCTATTCCGGCGCTAACCTGAATCGAGGAAATCAGCAATTCAATCCTTACAGAAAACTGTTGAACTTGATCCGTTTTGATCAATCGTTATTTGTTCGAGTAAGGGATTTTGGACAAATCGCTGTTTGAAAAATTCGTATGTTTTCGTTCCCAGCAGATTGTGAATTCTTACGTTTTCCTACCGGATCCAATTGAAACCCTATTTCCAGAGCTGGATGATTTCCTTCATAAAAATGCAGATTTTTTCAAGTTTCGAAAAAAAAGAAAGAAATATCGGTACCTTGTTTACCAAATTGAGTTTGTTTGGGTTTGTTTAGGTTCGAGAGACTAGGGATTTAAAAAAATAAAAGAAATATCGATACCTTGTTTTCCAAATTGAGTTCTGTCATTTGGTCATTGTTTTCTTCGATCCTCAATTTGAACGTTTACCCCAAATCACGAGTGGGCTCGTCCATGCCTCTCCTTCTGCGAGAATTGCTTCCCAAACGCGCGAATAAAGGGCAATTTGCGACGGAGGCTTCTACAGGATAGAATCGATACATTATAATAATGGAGAGAGAGAGAGAGAGAGAGAGTGAGAGGAAAGAGGAACGGACGAGGAAAAAAAGACGGAATTGGTTGGTGGGCTGGATGGTAGAGGGGTTGGGCTTATTGAATGTGATATTGGATACCTCGGTGGTAGCTATCGCGACTCGAGCCATTACGAAGGCAACCCCACCTGATACCCGATCGTGAAACGACAAGGGAAATTTAAAACTCGTCATGCTACACAAGTCTTCGCGGGGGCTGGTTCCTTCATCGTCCACCGCTTCTTCCGCTACCATTTGTTTTTTGTCCCTCCCTCCCCCTCTCTTATTTTGGAAAATCCAGTGTCTAATACGATTCGTCGGTGAGAAAATGAAACTTCACTTGACAATCTCATCCCGCATGAAATTTTCGCGCGGTGAACCTGTGAAAAATAAAATAAAAATAATATTGCAGTTTTCCATTGCAATTGAAAAAAAAAAAGTGAAATCGGGAGACAAAAAAAGTGAACATGAAAAAAGGATAGTCACATCGTAATTTTTTTTTTGTATTTTGTTTCCATAAATAAAGCGAACGTGAATTTTAAAAAAGGAGAATTAAAGAGAAAGTTAATTAAATTGGAAATTGGTAAAAGGTGAATTTTTATAAAGCTTGCGTGGCTGGAATAATTTTGAAAAATGGATTTGAATTTTGCATCGTTGGAACGCATCAAAATTTTGTTTTATTTTTATTTTTCATGGTTATTCAAGATATATTTTTCATTGATTCATTATTTATTTGTAAATCACTAAAGAAGAATCTTTGAAAATGTTTTCATAATTAACGTAGTCGAAATTTGCTGTGAACATTTTTCGAAATGAAAAAGTGACCATGTTCATTGCATCGTTCGAATGCAACCGAAATTCTTTCGTAACTTTATTTCTCAACATTCATTGTCATTCGTTATTTTGTTCGAACAACTTGAAAAATCAGAAAAATTAATTGAAAAATCAAGTTGAAAAAAAAAAAACGACGGAATATATATAATATATATTCATCGCAGGAAATAACGAATCGTCAGTGAAAGACCGTGAAACTTATGATTCAGGATTTGAATAAACACGAATTGACAATGAATCGTCAAAGAATCGTTACATAGTTAATTTCGACGGAGCTTCGGGTACAATATCTTCGACGCTAACGTCGAGACGTATTCTCGAACCCAAACGCAAGACTGATTAAGGTTTGACTCCGCGGTTATTGTACGAATGTGACGAGAGGATAAAACAATTCTCGTGAAATTCTCTCGAAGTTGTGACTTCGAGTTCGCGAAGTAAAAGAAGCGTAGAAAAGCTCCCGTAACGTTTCAGTTTGTGGATGTAGCGTGGGTTCGGTTTTCCGTGTGTTTTTGCGTGTTGTAGCTCGTTAAGTACGGTTCGTTAATCGCAGGATGAAACGACACATTTTGGCTCGTTATAATGTTTTTCCTCTGGGAACTTTAAACGCACATCCCTCTCGTTACAACGGGATTTCCCACAGGGAGGTCCGCGCTTAACGACACTTTTCCTTCGACGCGGTGTCTCGATTTTCTTCAGTGAAAACTTTCCACGTTTGTACCAGGAAAATCTTTATTTTATCCAACGTTTCCTGCATCCTTGAAATCCCACATCCAAGTATCTTCTTTTCTCTATTTCTTCACCACTTTTTTTCTCGACTATTAACAGTACGCGTGTCTGTTTTTTTTAAACCAACCTCCGCGAATAAATTCGTCAGTGTGAATTTTTCGATAAAGTACGTAAGTTGCAAAATATACGATTCTCCTTTTTTTAATGTAACGAGAACTGGAACGTTTTGTACTTGAATCCTGTTCAGGGAAAATGAGACTTGCTTTTGCCTCGCTAGTGTTGTTTAAATTTTGAATGAATATTTATGTATATTTGGAGTACAATGAATTTTGTAGATTTTGAGATTTTGTAAATTTTGTAGATTTTGAAAATTTTATAAATTTTGTACATTTTGTACCGTTTTTAATACGATGCATCTTGGTGAAAGATTCCCTCCGTCTGCCGGCGTTTGAATGTACCCCCCAAAAGATTCCTGAAAAAAAAACTAGCCGTCCACGCTTTTCCCAGACAGGCGAAAAATCCCTACTTTTCAAATTTGAGAAGTTAGGAAACCTGTATCACGTGATAGTTAATCGTTGATCCGTACGTCATACGCAATACAGTTTTTTATAAAAAAAACTGGCCTCGTCCAAAATTGGTTTTTGATGACCATTGCTCGTTTTTTTTTTTTTACCGAAATGTTCTTCGTGATAAATAGGGTGGAAAAAAAGATTCAGGTATAATTAGGAGAGTACGAACCGTACGTTCGTTCTCTCACGGCCCAGATCAGGCACTTTACGGGAAAACAGGATTTTCGCATCATCTCGACATGTTTGCCGTGTAAAAATCGTTGTTACGAAATTTTTCCCCACTACCCTTTTCCGGTACACTCGCTATTGCAAGCTCTCGCAATCGCAGAACGGAACTCTTCCGTTGTTCGACGCCGAGAGTGAAAAAAACAAACGCCGCGACGGGATTGGTGGAAAACAAAAAAAAACAAGGTAGATCCGGTTGACATTGTTTCCGAGCTCGCAGCGTTGTTAGCGTTACAATTGCGAGCCAGGCTTTGAAAAAGGCAGGTAACAATGGCGATTTTTTTTCCTTCTTTTTACGTTTCATTTGTTGGCCCTTCTCGGGCACTGCTCCTATCCAAAAATCATCCTACTTGTCTACTAGAATGGATGGTTCGTTTGCATACAGAACGCGAGAAAATTAAGCCGTTTCATTCTTTCATTGTTTTTTTTTTTTAATTTTTATTTTTCTTATTTGTGTGCTTTGCCCAATGCTGTGAAATGTTCAGTCACTGATGAAACAATTTTGATGCTCTGCCTGAAATTATTCATTAATTTGGGCCTTTTTAAATATCAATCGTTTCGAACAAATAACGCTACGGTTATAATGCAAATACAGTTGGTATTAACTATTTTTAATTACATTATGTAATTGACTATTTTTCATTGAAAGTCATTTTGAATTACGCAATGTAATTGGATAAATTGCAAAGATATACTGAAAGTTCGTAATTGGCGGAAACATTTAACAGATTGGGTTACTGCCATGTTCGAAGATCAGGTTTACTTAAAAGGTAATAATTATTTTGCGTGAATATTGAGATGTTTGAAATATCGGTCGACAATTTTTTTTTTTTTGTATACGTAACAAAAAGTTGTGTATTTTAATATATGAATAATTTTTTAATTAATTTAATTCATTAAATTACAATTTAATTCATCAGAAAGTATGATTTTTTAAATAATTTTTATTAACTAAATTAAAGTTACATTTATTTTCAAATATACATTTTCTAATTATTAATATATTTTTATTAATTTAGATACGAGATTTTATTAATGTTCATACAAATAAAATGTACGAACGATTTCACAAAATTTTATACAAAATTTCGTCCGTGATATTTTAAAATCGTAAAAACGCTTTTGCCTAAAAATAATAAAAAAATGTTTGTTCATTTCCTTGATATCTTTCGAGAAAAATAATACCAGTATTATTAATCGCTATTTTTGATATATAAAATGATCAAAATTTCAAAATTTCTCAAATTTATTTAAAATATGGATCAAAGTATTAAAACGTTGAGTTATCAAAACAAGGATCGTCCATTAAACCGTGAATTAAAGTTAAAGGAAAAACTAAATGAACATCTGAGAAAAGGGTTTCCATATGTCTTTAGAAATGATATATCGTGTGTATAAAACCGTCGTTGTTATGCCGCAGTACCTAGTTGGTATTGCATTCGCCCAGAGTACCCGGAGAAGATAGAACGTTTGAACATTTCCGTTGGGTGTTGCGATCGTTAGAACGTTGTGGTTTTAATCGAGCCATTTGCTGGCTCTCGTGGACGTTTAAACCAACGACTCGAAGGGACGAGTAACTTCTCCTTTATGGGGGAATAATTTTTAATGTTCCTCCCTGCTGTCCGCATTTGAACGACGTTGCTCTATATTGCTACTGAAGAGGAGCTTGGACGACTCTTCCTCGACTCCCCCCCCCCGCCCCCCCCCCTTTGTTTTTACATCGAAATATCAGCTGCGGTATTTTTTTTTTTCAACTACTTAATAATGGCTGATGGATGCGATACTGTCTCATTAATTAAAGTATTTTTATAACGTTTACGATTTCGCGAATTCATCCCTTAAGGGATGGAAAAAGTTTCGTTAAAAAAACGAAAGGGAATGTGTAAATTTACAAAGTGGAAAATACGAAGTTCAACTATTTTTTTTTTCTTGCAGGTTAAGTTGTCGTCAATCGTCAATGGGGGTTATGAAAACTTTTCAGGTTTATTCGCGTTATCACAATCGTCGAAGCAAATTTCAACCAACGAAAAAAAAAATTAACTTTCTTTATACTCCAATAACGCAATGTTCGTTTCATTCCAAAGTTTGATTCCTTCAATACTCGGTAAACAAAAACTTGCCAGTTTTCCACTAGGAAAATCTCGAATTTCCTCAAGTTACAACGGATTGAGAAACATTTCTGAACTTCCTGGCACATCATCCATGAAACCCCCGAGAAAAAAATTAAAGAGATCAGAGTAGAAATCTCGGTATCGAGAAATCGTGTCGAGCAATGTTTATTCCTATCGCTCGTATTGTCTTAGAGGTTTATATTTGAGAGTCCTTCAATCTATAATCGTATAACAATAAAAAATGGATACAGCTTTCCTTTTTTTTTTGTTTATTCGTGTTTCGTAATCGTACTTTTGCTCGTAAGAAACGTTCTATTCGTAGAGTTTCCGGTGTCTATTCTGGAAACTGGCTGGAGACGGTTTTCAGTCTCTCATTGTTGTTTTACGATGGACTTGAAGTTGGGATCACAATGAAATTTCATTTCCATTTTTAATCTATTTTTTATTTCCCTTTGATTTCCATTTTTTAATCCATTATTTGGCGAAATATATATTTTTCAGTCTTGAATTCTAGGTTATCGCAATAAAGATTTGTACAATTATTGAAGAATTTCACTTACGACTTCAATGAAAAAAAAAAATCGAAATTTAAAAATAATAATTATTCGTTGCGTTTCAATGAAATTTCTTTTCTCATTTTTTTTATTTCCTTAAATCCATTATTTAGCGAAATATATATATTTTTTTCATTTTTGAATTCAAGTTTATCGCAATAAAGATTTGTACAATTATTGAAGAATTTTACTCACGATTTCAATGAAACAAAAAATTTCAATCTCATGTTTTACGTCACCTGCAATTTGTTGTTAATAGTTATTTTATTAGATCGTAATTGGAGTATGTGAATCGAACGGAAACTTAATCAGGGTCGTGTCTATCAAATTATATCGTAGCCAGTTTTTATTTGTATTTCTGCATCAATTTTGGTTCCCTTTGTGATACAAGTTGAACGTTTGTTCGTATTAATCCAAGGCAAATAGTTGGTGGAATAGCTTGAGCACAATTTACGATTATGGCCGATCGATGCGGCCGTGGTTATAAATTCTCATAGTGCTTTCAACTTTTTCGCTGATACATGCGCACCTGATAGCCAAGCTAAAGTTCCGTCGTTCATTCAAGTTGGAGCATTTCAATGAGTTTGGCGACCCCGTGAATAGAGAGAAACGTAGTTTAACGTTACTGTACGCGATACCTTCACGTACACTTCGTTGGTTTGCTCCTCCAGCCACGTGTCGAGTACGCGCCTCGCAATATTGAAATTACTCGAAGGTCAATGACTCCTTCGTTTGCTTCTCTTCACTAACTCCTTGTGCCGATTTATCGTCGTTTCATTTGTCCACCAATCTCTGCACATCTCTACAACGATAAAAGAAAAATTTACGTTTCTTTTTTTCGCGATAAAACGATTTTTCTCTGCATTAATTCCCAATGAATTTCCAGTTATTTCTGTGCTAAAATTGGTATCAATATTCTTCACGAGGGCACAGGGAAACTGAGAAAAACTCACGATGATAGCGAACTATATTGTTGTCGAAAGTAAGAGGGACGATTGAATAGCGATCAGCGTGAAAATAGAAACTTAATATTTACTGAATACTTTCCTTTTATTTATCAATTTTAATTATTTTGATCCTCAAAAAAAATGATTCGTAAAATTCTACAAAATAAGGCTTCGTGTTTGAAATTACTACGTTCGGACCAAATATTTCGTTGGTTGACCAAACGAAACTTACATAAATCAGAATAAATCCTAACAAACTCAAAAATATCGAAACAGGAATCCAATCAATTGCCAATAGGAGAAATCGAGCAACCTCTATATCCTCGATAAATCATTTTATATTCGTATCACACGTGTCTCCCTCGTTCCTCTTCTATTTGGAAAATGAACACGAGCAATTATTCAAAATTCAATTATTAACAGACGGTACCCGATACGTATAGAGTCACAGGCAAATCTATAAAACTGTATGATAACACATTACGCTCCGGATCGCGACATTTAATTATCCAATATTTCACGTCACTTTTGGGACCTACGAAAGTTACGGTTCGGTGGATGAATTTACCAGCAGCAGCCGCGGTAAACACGCCGCGTTGTGGAACCGCGAGGGAGAACGAAAGAGCCACAGAGGGTGGAGGTTCTCAGTGCAGAGACTGAGAGAGAAAGAGAAAGAGAGAGAAAAAGAGGGATGGGGGGAGAGGTTATGTACGAAATTTCTCGACTATCATAACTCACTCGAGCTTTCCCGTCGAGTCATGCATCACGCTCTGTTCACTCGTTGTAAAATTTGCACTGACGAGAGAGGACACGCCAGAGTTGCAAAAGGAGAAAAGGGTCGAAGGGACGGGGGGCAGTTGGAGGTGCAGACACGAAAGGGGGGCTGTACTCGCGTCTATGCATTATTCCAATTTGCGAAAAAGTGGAAAAAAAAATAAAAAACAAAAAGAAAACAAAATAATTCGTTTGATCCTGACAAGTTGCACGGAAGAACAACACGCGAGTGCCCATATGTATGGAAAGATAAATTTCTCGTGATTCGCATTCATTATACTGATATAAATATTTATCTCTCAGAGATAAATAAAAAAAAAAAGGATTTCAAATTTGCATCGTTGTAAAAGGGATTTTTTCTTTATTGTTTATTTATTTTTATTATCGATAATCTTTTCGCAGGTTCCGATCGAATAAAAAAATAATACTAATAAAAACACAATAAATAATTGAAGCAATATCAGGCAACAGAAATTAGCCCTAAAAGAATTTGCACGATTGACAAGTATGACGAGTTGATTTCCAACGATGCTTTAAAACCCATAAAAAAGAAAATTATTTACAAAATGTAACAATTTTGTGTTATAATTTTCCTCGTAAAAAGTTCATTCCCTTTAATTAGCACGGTTATAATAAAAAAAAAGTAACAATCGAAATAAAACCGTCATTTAAAATCAAATCAAACTAAAGGTAATCGTATTTTTCAAATAGTAACAGGGTCGGTAATTCGTTCAAGTGAATTGTTTATTGCCAGGCGTTTCTTTCACGTGATAAAGATTTTTTTTTTCCAAGAGATACGTACTTTTCTCGAAGATGTACATATACGTAATCAAAGACGACAGGACCCCGTAATTCCCCATCTTTCTCTTCCATCACGCTCCTCGTCTATCGTATTCTCGCTTGAATGGATCGGAAGTGAAAAGTGGAGGGAGCTCTCGAGTTCCTCGATCTTCTCCAAAGGGACTCCACTTTGCACCAATCTGGGAGCCTTTTGCAGCGGAAGTCAATACCATACAGGGATTAAGGGAAGGGAAGGGTTTGAGGGCAAGCCTGTAGAGAGAAAGAGAGAGATTGAGGGGGGGGGGGGGGGAAGGGGGTTCGGATGAAGATATAGGATAAGATGTTGGAGGAATACCTGAAAGCTCCATCTATCTGATGCACGTAAATGTTTTACGATGTGAACCGAAAGCGCTCTTGGCAATAAGTCGGGAGTTGATTTATACGCTTCTCTCTGCTGTAGTAACAGGGTGGAAACGTCCCCGAAGTTCTCATCGTAACTTGGCAAAAAACTTCGGAACCTTTCTTCGTCTCTATCCCTCTCACGGACGCTGAAGTTTTTATACGCTCGAAAAGTTTCTCTTAATCGTCACGGAATGACTGTCCAGCCATTTATTCATTACGGAATTTCTTTCGCCTCCTCTCAAATGCAAAACACCAGTGTTTCTTGCGAAAATCCAGGTTTCACCGGATTGCAAGTTGGACACTGGGATTAATTTATCGGACCTGAATAAGAACGTGCCTTTAGCCACTACTTCATCTAACAATAGCTAGGAACATTGGTATTTGTACAGTGTTGGGTACTCGTGTTACTTGCCCCTTTATTATACGACCACCAATTTGGATATCCCCTCTGGCTGGATAAAGAACGTTCCTACATGATGTACGCGTTATGTAATAATGCATGGAAAATATTTGTGCGCGTGTACTCGTTTGTGTATCAACATACATTTTTGGACCGGAGGTTCTCTTGAGTACTTGGTGAAACTTGAGGAATTAAAGCGGCTGTAATGTAAAGAAGACGCTGCTCGGTACCGGTGTATTCCCAGGAGAATACAGAATTCTACATGCTGCAACCAGACTCCCTCCCTTCCAGTTTTACCTCTTCTCTCTCCATTTGATCCTCGCTCTAGCCTTCCCTTTCTCTTCCTCCTGGTCTCTACCAGCTTCCGGCACTCTTCCGCTGGTTGCAGAGGAAGTTCACCGACTCGGAGGACTACAATTGTCGGGGCCGTTCTCTCTTGTACGTAAAGAGTACCTTCGACCTTCGTCTTCTCTCTATTCCTCTCCCTCTGTCTTTATCTTTATCTTTTGGCCGTCGTTCTCCCTCGAATAACTCCGATGTGCGTGCTCAAGGAAGCAAGGGTGTAGGTTATACAGTTGAGGTAACACGGAGTAAGGTGTTCGCGACTTCGATAGATATACAGGCACTTTAATGTGGGAAGAGAATTAGCTAAGAGGGAATTTGTGGCGATTCTCGTTTACGGAATCCTCGTTGATCAAACGTAACGATGGATGAAACGCTGTCTTGTTACGTTGCAAGCTATGATCATTCGGGCAGAAGATATTTATCGATTTGTAAAGGTTCACCATAAATCCCTGGATTATGGGGAAACATCGATTACGAATGGACTCGAAGCTCGCATAAATGCGAAGCGACGTTACAACCTGTTACAACGAAGGAATCAGTGCTCCACAAATGTACGTAACGTCCAAAACATAATTATTTGAAGTATCGGTTTGTTCGATTTTCCCACTTGAAGCGGAAAGGGTTTAGCTTGGATTACCAAGCTCGGTTGTCTTCAAGACCGAAAGATAGAGATCAATGGAGAACGATCCTTTCACTGATTCGACCAAATGGAATACCTAGAATCGCTTAGGAAATAATAGTAGGAAAGCCTTCGATCGGAGGACCTAATCCTCCAAGGCGGTCATTCCCCAAGGTGAAGGGTATCCACCACCGTCTGCTGAGAGATCCGAGTTACGTTCCGGGGTGGTTACAGCATCCGCCATTTACCAAGCGATTAGAGGGATACGCTCCCGATATCCCGAGTGTCAGACCCGACTACCATTCCCTCCTTCTCCACCAACCAGTCCACTATCCAATGGTGTCACACCCTTGGGAGATACCCGTGAGCTCTCCGCGTTTTCAATTCCTATAGCTACACTCGGCCGGGCTTCTCTCCAACTCGAATCGTTTGGTGAATCGAGGATTACACGTACAGTTGGTACATCCGTAGTGCTGCAACCTACTGCACACGTACCCAGGCCTCTTCTAGTGCTTCCCTCTCTCGAATTAGCGTGTCCACGTCGAAGTCTCTAGAGTTCGCTCCAATTTGGCTAAAATCAACGACCACATTCGATCCTCGTGGTATGCACTCCCGTATCCTCCGACGAAAGAATCGAGATCGATCCTCGTGCTCCCTTCAGGTACTTGATCGATATTTTGAAAAAAAAAAAAAAAAAAAAAAAAAAAAACGATAAAATTATTTACAATTAACGACTTGACGTTCCCATCGTTTCTGCGCAATAAAATTTTTTTTTTTATTTTTTTTTTTTTTTTTTTTTTTTTATTTTTTTGTTTTTTTT
>JAPYZI010003309.1:0-18380 GCA_030523105.1 Ophioninae sp. A BG-2022a | reverse complement strand
AACCCCCCCCCCCCCTCAGCCCCTCCGGCCGCCCCCTTCACCCCGGAGAGCAACGGGTGAATCGATAGCCCCCGCCGTGGTGGAAGAAACACGAGAAGAGCGAGAAAAGTGAGGACGCGGATCGGAGACGGAGAAAAAGAGAGAGAGAGAGAGAGAGAGAGAGAGAGAGTGAGTGAGAATCGGCCGGTGTTGCGAATCGACGTCTCTCTCTCTCTCGCGGCCCGCGTAACGCACAGCTCGCGATCGCCCTCGAAAGAAACAACACCGTCTACGAAAAACCGAGGGAGAAAGGAGGAGGAAGAAACGCGTTAAAAATATCCGAACCTCTGAGCCGTGCATCGAGCGCACTTTCCTCTCTTTCCAGAGTGCGAGACGGAGAGACGGAGACAGAAAAAAAGAGAGAGAGCGAGAGAGAGAGAGAGAGAGAGAGAGAGAGAGGGTAAAAATTCCGTAGGAGTTTCTCCGAGTCCTGCCGCGGCGAGAGAACCTGTTGTGCCGGAAAAATGTCGTCCCGACGAATCCCAAGTGTGACTGATGTTCGCGTCGCGAAAACGTCGGGCGAAATACTCGTACCGGTATTGCTCGAAGACAACGAGGGCTCGTCTTGTCCATCATCGTCGTCACTCGATCATTGAATCTTTTCGTATCTTCTTTGTTACATTTCCGGTTCGCGTAATACGTTGTGCCCGGTTATCGGTATCTTGGTCCGTTTCGATCGGTAAGGAAAGATTGAAAACGTCACCGGTGACCTTGACGGAGGATCAGGACTGGAAGCTGAACGGTCCAAAACTCTAACCCACCACCACCATCCCCTCCTCCTCCTCCTCCAACCCTAACCTACTTGCGTTTCTCTCGAGTGGGTACCACGTGGCCGAGCCCTTCCCCCCCCCCCCGTTCTCCTTGGAGATCGAACGTTCGTGACGTGTTGTATCGTTCCGATGAGATGTGAGGTGCCAAAATTGACCGGTAAAGTGACCTTCCTTCGTGTTAAAATTACGCGAGATATACGAAAAACCGGAAGTACGAGGACGTCCTCGCTGGAGGAGATAACGACGATAGGAGAATCGGCGGAAGAGCCGGGGGCGAAAAAAGCTCGGGGCACCTGGCGCACGGCGCCTGAGATGACGGGCGCCCGACGGGGTACTCGAGCACCCCGCTGCAACATCCTCCTCTTGACACCGATCATCGGCCTTCTACTTCAGGCCCGATACGCCACAGGTAAATCGAGCCTCAAATCTTGCGTCTCTATTCACTCGTCTCTTTACTATTTATTCGTCTCGAAGACTCGGGGTTAATTTATCGCGCCGAACGGAACGCTTGATTTTTTCGTTGCATGAAAAATCTTCGATGATAGATAGGATTGGACGTGGAAACGTCAAAGGCTTTTCGTTGACTCGTCGATTCGGAAACGGGTAACGGGTTAGTCGGCCGGTACTTCCGGAAAATTTACGGATCATTGTTATTTAATGTAATAATAATTTAATAATTATTATTACATTAATAATAATTATTAAAATCTTTCTTTCATTATTATTACATAATAATTTAATGTAATAATAATGAAAGAAATAACAATAATTACTTAAATTATTATATAATCTTTACGATTTAGTGTATTATATCAACTATATAAATAATAATCTAGTAGATTATAATTTATAGATAATAAGGAGAAATAAAAGACCGATTGTTAACGTGAAATATTGACTGATTATTAATGATAAACAATGAAAACTAAATTATCGATATTATTATATAACATTTACAATTTAATAAATAATAATGATAAATAAATTATACGATAACCCGCTTAATAATAATGAGAAATAAAAGACCGATTATTGACGTGAAATATTGACTCATTATTAATGATAAACAATGAAAACTAAATGATCGATATTATTATATAACATTTACGATCTAACAATTAATATAATCTATATAGAATAATTTAATAAATGACAATGATAAATAAATTATATGACAACCCACTTAATAATAATGAAAAATAAATGATCGATTATTACCGTGAAATATAGACTAATTATTAATAATGAATAATGAGAAATAAATGATCGATTACTCCGGTGAAATATCGACTGATTATTAATAATGCAATGTTATAATAATTATTATTGCTATCGTTACTATTTTTGACCGAAAATTATCTTCGGATTGTTGAAAGTAGTTTGCCGATTTACCGGTCGTTCGAATTCGGTCCCACGTACAGCTGTTATTGGTATCGTATTTCGGAGTCGAAAACAATGTTAGTCCAGCGCGAAATTGAAAGAGGAATGCGGGAAGGAGGCGATTTTGAAGGATCCCCTCGAAGCTACGGATGTTTGCGTGTACAGATGCGTCACCGTCGCGCCGGTTGGTGAATGAGTCGCAAATCCGTAATTCATTGAATCGGAGCAGACAGGAAAGTCCGTGTTCATAATAGTAATGCGCCGCGTGAGCTATACCGAGTGGGTGTCGGTCAAGTTTTTTTTTTTCCTTTTTTTTTCCTTTTTTTTTTCAAAGTCTCAAGGAGAAACGTCTCGCTCAGGGTTTTCTACGCCCGATTAATCGGAGAAGGACGCGCGAAACGATCGCGAAATAATCGATACGTTTCGTCAGTGATTCCGTCATTCGTAAGAACCGAAACGCGACGAGAAATCACGCGAACGGGTTCGAGCCACTAAATTCCGGCAGTCGGCCGTAAAAGCGTGGATTTGCGGTGCAACAAGTGGCACTGGTGACGGTGAATATCATTTGCTCTCTTTCCTACTTTTCTCTCTAGCTGTCTCTCTCGCTCACTCTCTCTCTCTCTCTCTCTCTTTTCTCTTTGAATTTTAAAACTAAAATTTGGGATTTACTACCGACCAGAACAATGTAAACCATTTTGAATTCATCTATCAATTAATTATTTTCATTCACCATAATTATTTATTATTAATATTAACCCTCCGAGTGCATAATTGATCGTTTTGACCCATAACGTTTTTTTTTTTTCGTGCAAGTAAGGTACCTGAGCCATGTAAGGATCACCTTATTTGTTTTTAAGTACAAAAAAAGCTATGAATGTTTAAATAAAACATATATGTTTATTTAATAATTCATTTAATAAGCAACGTGTTAATAATCAATTTTTTTTTTCGAAAAACAATGTTCGGTATTAACTATAAGCTTTTTTTTTAAAAGAGCCTCTTCTGGACCTTACAAAGACCACTGTTCCTAATAAGGCGATACCCGTTGTAACTTCGTACAAAAAAATAAAATAAAAATATATATATATATAAACTTCCATTTAAATCTTAAATTTTGATAACACTTATAGTGCTGATAAACCGCTACATATAATTAGAATAAATTCACTTCGTTCACTGAGTAATATTGAAAATACTTTTTGTTTTCGAAAGTTTGTTGTACGTCGAAATTGAATAAACGCTTGTGTGGGATCGCACGCGCTGCCTTTTATCGACTGAAAATTTGTTTGGGTTTGCCACAGAGCGGCGGTTTCTATGACAATTGCGGTGATTCAAAGTTAGACGCTCGACGATAAGAGCTCAATCCGTTTGATTCTTTAGTTTTGGACATTTGAAACGTGGGCTTTAATTAAGCACTGGGCCTTACATGGGTCAGATACCTTAAGTATTTTTCAACGCACGCCATACTTTCAGCTAACGTTTTGGCATTTAATATTCGTTTTTGACAAAAAATTAATTTACACCCATAAAATATGGATCATCCTTTACAAAAAACGTTCCGCCTAAAAAACAAAAACAAACAAAAAATGCCTATTCAATGAAATACAACAATTTGAAAAATTCCATGGGTCAAATCGACCCAGTATGCACTTATAGGTTGGCGGCGGAAGTATACACTCGAAGGGTTAATATTATTATAATAATTATTATTATTGTACTACGTATTTTTTTTGCTGCACGGTGCTCTTAGAGAACTTCGGTTTCGGAGCACGAAATAAACGTTTCTCTCTCTCTCTCTCTCTCTCTCTCTCCTTCCTCCCGTTTCGTCGGAGGCCAACGTCCTCCAATTTTTTTTTTTAATCGCCTCTTCTTCCCAAGAAATTAGCATTGAATGCAGTTACGCGAGGCATAAATACGCGGTGAGACCGAGGGAGGAGAAGGGGGGGGGGACGTCTCGTGCCACGTCCGTAAGGTTTTGTTACAAGCTGAAATATTTTTCGAGGCACGAGCGCGAACTGTGCCAACTGTGAGATTTACCAGTTTCTTTCATCCAATTATCCTAATTAGGATGACGAGTGATCGGGAGGGACGAGGGGGAAGGGGGAAGGGGGAGGGGGGAGAGGCTCGAAATTTCCGTCGAGCTTTCCATTCATTCGCGTTCGGCGATCCAAATGTACCGTCGATCGCGACTGAGAGCGTTTCTCGCGGGTTTCGGGTGATTCCGAGCGAATCGAGATAATCGTAATTCGAGCCCGTATTTGGTTTAGTTTCCGACAATAACGAAACGCCATTGTGATAAACCACGTATGGCTTTTCGGATCGAGTATCCCACCGTTTTGTATCGTGCGGTTTGCGAAAGACACCTTCTCGAAAGAGAATCGTTCACCTTGTTTGGAAGCGTGCGGAAAGTCTGGTTTTCGCGTCCTCGGTCGAAGGGAACGTCGGTGTGAGATTTTCCGTTACAGAGGTGAGATACTGACGATGGCGAATACCGATTCGACAAAAAAATATATCTTCTTTCGAATTGTTGCATCGACAAGCGTTCGGCCGATTTCGATCGTATCTGGTTTCGCTCGAAAGGACAAATACTGCCGTATATCGAACCCAAACAAATAACTACCGATTTGACAAAAAAAAAAACTTCTTACGCATTATTGTTTCGTAAATCGTTTGTTTGGGTTTGTTTAGGGTCTGGTTTGGATGGAAAGTACAAATACTGGCGTGCATCGAACCCAAACAAACCCAAACAAATACCGATTTGACAAAAAAGATAACTTCTTGCGCATCATTATCTCGAAATTCGTTTGTTTGGGTTTGTTTAGGTCTGGTTTGGATGGAAAGTACAAATACTGCCGTGTATCGAACCCAAACAAACCCAAACAAATACCGATTTGACAAAAAAATATCTTCTTGCGCACCATTGTCTCGAAAATCGTTTGATTGAGTTTGTTTGGGGTTTGCTTTGGGTTGAAAGTACAAATACTGCCGTGCATCGAACCCAAACAAACCCAAACAAATACCGATTTGACAAAAAAATAACTTCTTACGCATCATTGTCTCGAAAATCGTGTGTTTGGGTTTGTTTAGGTCTGGTTTGGATGGAAAGTACAAATACCGCCGTATATCGAACCCAAACAAACCCAAATAAATACCGATTTCACAAAAAAAATCTTGCTGCTCATTATTATCTGGAAAATCATTTGTTTAGGTTTTCATTGGGTCTGGTTTCGATCGAAAGTACAAACCGAAACAAATACCGATGTGACCAAAAAAACAAATAACTTCGTGCACATTATTATCTCGAAAATCGTTTGTTTGGGTCTGGTTTCGATTGAAAGTACAAATACCGCCGTATATCGAACCCAAACAAATCCAAATAAAAACCGATTTGCCAAAAAAAAAAATCCTACGCATCATTGCCTCAAGGTTCGTTTGTTTGGGTTTGTTTGGGTCTCATTTCGATCGAAAGTACAAATACTGCCATACCTCCAAACACTGCACAATCGAGACAACTCCGTAAATCTCCCGAGCATCAGAATAACGTTTTCACACACAGTTGTCCGAAACGGCGTTTCGCAACTTTAAAGGCGAGCGAAAAGTTCTTTTTTTTTTATTTTTTGTTGCCTCGTAAGCGCTCCCTCGATCGTTTAGTGGGTCCGTGCCTCGGATTTTACGGTAGCGTACGTTAACCCGGCTGGAAGCGTGACCTTTTACGTGCGCCTCCCGCTGTCACGGCAACTCGACCCTCGCGCGCTAAACCGCGATTACGACGTTAACAGAGAACACACGAGAGGCTCTTTGACGCTTGACTCTTCGAACGTGCACCCGGGTGAGAGTCAGTTCTGGATCAAATACCTCGTCAAATGACGACCTTTCCCTCGTGAAACGGTTATGGCAAGAACATTAGAGAAATTCCGGAATCCGGTTGGGGTATAAGGAAATCGAGGGCGAGCGATTGGGATTGGCGCGAAAGCGATGGGGGTATTTCCGGTTGATCGAAGGGCGCGTCAAAGACTCCCGATAACGCAATTCCAAATTGTACAAACGCTAATCGACTCAGTGGTCGAAAGTTTTGTGCGCCATCGTCATTCCCGATCTTCAAAAAAAGTTTTGCCGGATCTACGGAACGTTTTTTTTTGTATTTATTGGTTACTGATTTTTAAATTGATTTATTTTAAAATTATTATAATTTTTTTGTTTGTTTCAATTTTTTAATTTTTCATTGATTGATTTATTAATTTTTTTATTAATTTTGTTCCCGAGCAATCTCTAGCGTGACGAGAAAGGGCGAAAAAGATCGAAAGAAATAGAGAGCGAGAGGCAAAGTGAGAGTAAAAGTCGAGGCAAGATTGTTGCTTCGAACGAGGGGGAAGGAACGCTCCGGCGATCTCATTTCGCGAAGCGGAAAAAGCACGAGAATGCGACTAAAGTGCAGCCAAGACTCCGTCTCCTGTCTCTGTCTCTCTCTATCTCTGAATCGTTCCCTCCACCCCCCGCCCCGCGACGCCAGTATCTTTCGAGCGGGTGCCGTTTCTCCTGGGCATCTCTTACCTTCATTTTTTACTCTCTTACTCTTCGCGACCTCTCTCTCTCTCTCTCTGCCATCGCACCTTCGAGTCCTGAGGGCTAAGGCTGCCCACTGAGGCACGCTGAACGCACTCTCCCTCCTGCCGACGAAACGGAGCCACTGACCCGCAAACTGGTTCCTCCATTACACCCAGAATTTTTAGCTCTGCCACCAGCCTATCCTTTTCACCCCATCTCTCTCTTTCTCTCGCTCTCTTTCTCGATCGTTTGGCTTTTTCTCTCTCTCTCGATCGTTCGGCTTCAGGGAACCCGCGGCTCCAGCAGCGGCGTCTCCCTTCCTCGTCTGGTTCTTTATACGCGCGTGGTGCGCGCCCCTGAAAGCTCTCCCCCGTCCACCGGCGTCAACCGTAATCGACAGTGCGGAGTTGTTGGTGCCACGGGCAAAGGAGCTCACGACGAGAGGTTCGTGTCGTTACGACAGCTGATGAGTGAAGCCAAGAGGGACCGGTGAAACATTGTTGCCGCTTCTCACTCGGAACTCTTCCTTCAAAGGCCGAGGCCACGACGAGGGATCAATTTGCCACCTTGCCGATTCCCTTTCTCTCTCTCTCTCTCTCTCTCTCTGTCTATCTCTCTTTTCCTTTCTTTCTGCTTTCCACTGTCTTAAGCTTCGCGATTCCGGTGGTAAATTTTCTTTACTCCTGATCTTCGTAACCGGAAGTTTGTTTGGGTTTTCTGGAAACCGGAATTTCTTTCCTCCCGGACTTCCGGCATTCCTTAATTTCGCTTTAGAATGTGTTTTTCGATCGGAGCGGTACGATTCTTCATGACTCAAGAAAAATGAACGAACTTCCGGTATCTGGAGAACCAGAAGTTATGAGTTTTCGGATCGTGTTCCTTCAAAAGCCGAGGCCACGACGAGGGATCAATTTGCCACCTTGAAGATTCCCTCTATCTCTGTTTCTTTCTCTTTGCTTCCCACTGTCTTAAGCTTCGCCCTTCCAGCGGTGAATTTTCTTTACTCCTGATCTTCGTAACCGCAAGTTTGTTTGGGTTTGTTTGGGTTTTCTGGAAACCGGAATTTCTTTCCTCCCGGACTTCCGGCTTTCCTTACTTTCGCTTTAGAATGTATTTTTCGATCGAAGTCGTACGTTTCTTCATGTCTCAAGAAAAATGAACAAACTTCCGGTATCTCGAGAACCGGAAGTTACGAGTCTTCGGAACATTCTCCTTCAAGGTCGTTTCCTAAAAAATCTCGCTTGGACGTTCAGCCGTAACGGATACGATCGAGAAACGCAAGGATGAGTAACGGGTTCGCTCCGGTGCTAAGGATCACCCCCGCTTAACGTACGCACCGAGAAACCGATATTCCGCTAAATGCTCTCGGCCGTGAGAGCTCTAAACGCGTTTATGCTCGCCTACCTCTATACGAGTATAGGTACTACGCAAGTATACGAGGACGCCAGCGAGACTCTCCCGGCTCGTCCGTCCACTAACTGCCCGGCTAAAGTTAAGGGAGGTCAGTGGCAAAGAACCTCTCCTCTCTCTCTCTCTCTCCCTCTCCTCCTCCTCCTCTTCCTCCTCCCGCAAAGACGACAAATTAATTCGCAGTCTTTGTTTCGTCGTCGGGCTGTTCGTTGATCGCCGGTTTCACGGGATCTTCCCAATGTTCGTACAAAGCCGATTCTTCTATCAATCTCGTAAAGACATCCGGACCCTCGAATCGCCACATTGCTCATCATTTTGAACCGGATGTATACTACTTTTTCACCATCTATATATTTTAAAATATTTTCATTTTTATTGATTATTTGTATATTTATTATTTATGTACTTATTATTTATGTATTCATTATTTATATATTTATTATTTATATATTTATTTATATATTTAGTCAATGCTGAATTCGCGGCAATCATTCTTCTTTCGTTGTATCAGGTCTACGAGAAAGTTCTGTCCGTTTTTGGAATAAAAGAAAATGCACATTTTTCTTAGCACCGATAAACGTTTATTACATAATATAATTGCCATTATGATGAATGACTTTTTGCCTGCGTGAGGGCAATTTGTATATCCTATTTTTTAGTGAATCGTTTTAGCTTTTTATACGAAAAATTGAACCGGTGTTTGTTCGATGGTTTCTTAATTTTTGAATTTTTCGATCTTCGAAAAATGTTGCAAGGACGAAAAGAAGTGATAGTCGGAGGCTCCTGAGTCTGGAGAATATGATTGTTGCGACGGAATTTCCCAGCCTAGTTCTGCAAATTTTTGACGAGTCCGCATATATTATATCAAGAGGTATATAAAATAAATATAATCGTTTCTTCTTTTTTCGTATTTTTGATAATTATTCTTCACCAAATTTTGGAATTTATTGGCTTAAGGTGGAACCTTAAAGTATAAATAAATCATTATCATCGACATCGTCATCATCAATTGTTTCCGCTTATTTTCGTCTCTTTCGCTGATCCTTGCCCCCTCCCGTTCTGAAAAAGTACTTTTCCGGTCAAGGTCACCGTCGAGCGCGTCCTCTGGTTTTTCCCTCACTTTCACCCAGCCCGGAGGGCATAAAAAGTGTCGCGAATTTTGTGTCGAGAATCTCGGGGTCGTTACGATCTTTCGAGTCGCGTTCGCGTGTGCGCGGTCAATTAACGCGCCGGCGATCGTCAGCGCGCGTTGCAGGCTCGCGATTAGCGCATTGGAAAAAGTAGAACAAGGTCCTGGCTTACGTCCCGCAGGAACGCGAACGTACGAGCTCCTCGCTGTCGCTATTCCAGAACGCGGGTTTCACGATTATCGGAAAATAAGCGGTTCGATAAATACATCGCGAAATTGCGTATCGTGAGATCGAAAGATTCCGATCGAGGTTTTCGGAGTCCGCAAGTTCCTTCTACTCGCAGATTTCTTTCCTTTCTTCCGGTTTTTCCGTTTTTGCTTTGGATTCCTTTAGGTTTCTTTCTTTTTTCCCTTTTTTTTGTTTTGGGTTTGTTTGTTTTTTCCTTTTTTGTTTTGGGTTTGTTTCTTTTTCGCTTTTTAATTTTTGGTTTAGTTTCGGCTCTGTTTGTAATTTCTTGACGAGTCTCCGTATATTATATAAATAAATATATGTGTTTGTATTGCTTTCGGTTTGTTTGTTTTTTTTTACTTTTTTGCTTTCGGTTTGTTTGGGTTCGTTCGTTTGTTCCTTTTTTTCTTTTGGGTTTGTTTGGGTTTATACGTTTTTCCCTTTTTAGTTTACGATTTAGTTTTGGCTCTCGATTTGAAGATAGCCAAGCTTGGTGACGATTTCACGTCAAGAGAGAAACAGACAGATAGATAGATAGATAGTTTAATTACTGTTCAATTATCAAACGGTGATACCAAGCTATAAGAAAAAAAAAACCAAAAACAGAGAAAGGCAGAAAATATACAAAGAGAATATAAAAAAAAAAGAGAGAAAGAGAGAGAGAGTTTCGTCGCGTTCTTTCGGTGGGCCTCCGCGTATGCGCGCGGACCGGAGTCCGCCGGACAACTCGGAGAACGAAAGCGAGAACGAGCCTTCGAGATTCCGTCGGGAGAAAAAGAAGGCGCGCGCGTTGGTCAGCTATAAAACGTGATACCAGTTGGAGGAGGGGAGGGCTCAAGGAGGGGAGGTGGGGTGGAGGAGATTCTTGCGAATTTGACGTTCGGTGGCGGAAAAAAAAAAAGGAGGCAAAGAGTCGCGTTCGTTATTTACTCGGGACATACCGTGCGCGGAATTCACGCCAGATCCGCGATACTTCTGCCACGTCCAATTAATAATGTGGAACGTTATCGAGGAATTAATGCGGTATACCGCGAGGGACTTTCCGAGAACCGGAGACGGAGATAAATACAAATCCATAAATTAACATTTGTATATAAATATATGTAAATATGTAACTAGTGGCTATTACTCGGAGCTTTGCGAGGGTTTAGCGAATAAGAGAAGATAACTCGTACGAAACGTATGAAGAACGGATATATCGGAGTACGCGCGAAAAGGCCGATGAAATATGACGCGAGAAAATCCATTCGCGGTCTGCGTTGTTTATTTTATAACTCGATCGAGGGAGGCAAAAAAATTCCCTTTCGATAATAACTGGTGTATGAATAATTTTTTTATAATTACACGTTGAGTAATATACCAGAAGGCTGCTGAAAGAACTATCGGGGAAAACGGTAACGTTCTTTGAATTATTATAACGAGCCTATTATTTATATTTATCACATTGATCAATGAATTATTGATATTCATTAATAATTCATTAATAATTACGTTTAATCGGAACGACTAATTTATTCAATTTAAATATACGAAGATTTATAACCGACGCTGGTGGCTAGGCGATCGGAGCGCGATTCGGGTGATCCCTGAAGTTAAGCAACGTTGGGAGAGGCTGATACTTGGATCGGTCACCGTTTAGCCGAGCTCTGGCTTTTGCAATCGACCAGTCACCGGGAGGCCGATTTTTCTGAAATCCTGGTGTACATACTTTAACCGAAAAGTCTGCACACCAAGGAATCAGAAGAATACACGGTCGTCTATACCGGTACCGGTTTTTCACAGTTTCTCAGTACCCTTGATAAATCCGGTATAGTGTAGCGTAAATCGGCTGCAGCCGCAATGGAATTTAGGTTCTGGTGTTGTATTGAACAGGAAAGAAAATATGGTGGAACGGGGAAGAAACATGGAGGAAATTTGAATAGGGAGAAAAGAAAGGGGACGTGTAAAAGCGCTAACAGCGCACACTAGTGAGGAAGCAATCAATAAAAAAAAAAAAATAATCCATGAAGATTGACGAATTATTGAATTAATGAACCAATTAATAAAATTAGTTATGAATTTTTGAGACCGAGTCAATAACGATCCATTCGTCCTTCATCTCGAAAAATCTGGTGATATCGTAAACAAAAAAATCGTAACGATCGTAAAGAACGGCGAAAATCCCTGATGATCGTTTTCCGGTTTCAGGTGGTATATGCTGGTCGTCCATAAGCAACGGGCGTTGCAAGGAACTTTTGTCCCAAGACGTGACACGCCAAGAGTGCTGCGCTTCGAACGCGGCCGCTGCAACGGCCTACTCAGAGGAGGATCTTGACAGCGGGAGTCTCTTTTTCTGGCGGGTTCTCGGCGGCGGTGTACACTGTCGACCATGCAGGGGTGAGATTCGTTTTGTTTGGGTTTTTTTTGGGTTTTCGATCGTCGAGTTCCGAACGATCGGGAGTTTCCTTTTAGTTTCGAGTTCTTCGAGAGTACGAAATAAATCCAGCGAGTATCATTCGCGACGCGTTGAAATTTCGAAGGGAATAGACGAAACGGAGCGAACATTTGTAGCTTGGGTAAAATCAAACAGCTGTTGAACGACGAGGTCCGATCAGATCGTGCATCGAACGAGAAGTTGACGGAAAACGGAGATAAGGATATTCGTCGAGGCGATAATTGACGTTTCCATCTCGAGGGGGTCCCGAGAATATCGTACGATCGAAGAAAAAGAAAGAGAAAGACGTATGGAAGGAAAGGGGGGCAGGGAGGAGTGAGGCTCGATGTATGCCAGCGAGCATTCGCGATCCGTTTCTCCCCGTTCTTTTTGCTCGGCGACGACCACGCGCGCGCGCGCGCTGAGCCTCTGCGGTCAGAGATACCTCGGATGAAGTCAGCCAGATACCTGGGGCTGTAATGGAATAATACCGAACCGGGAAGTCGAGGCGACGGGTGTCACTAAAAAATATCTTACCGAGATCGAACCGCAAGCTCGATTCGATACGTAATCAGCGAGCTTTTCGTTGCGACTCGTCGGGCTAATCGGCCGTTGATGATAACACGAGAAGACACACTTTAAACAAACAAAAAAAAAACATCGTTTTCTTCGATCTTCGGTTGCAGAGAGTTGCGCGGAGGTGCGTTGCGAGGAGGGTAAAAAGTGCGTCGTTCGAAGAGGCCGACCAAGGTGCGTTTGCAGCCCGGAGTGCAAACCTCCCCGTGGGGGTGGTCCAGTCTGCGGTACCGACGGTCGAAGCTACCGGAGTCTCTGCAGGCTCAAAAAGAGGGCTTGCAAGAAGGCCAGCCACGAACTAACCGTAGCTTACAACGGTTACTGTCAAAGTGAGTACCCATCTCGTTTCCGTTACCCAACGCGTTCCGCCGACAACGGCGTTCCGCGGGCATTTTTCTCTTCGATCAACGGCGCCCCGAAAAGAAAAAAAAACGATTTTTTTTTCGATAACGGTCGTAACCGTCGTTTTGCGGTGTTTTGTGTTTGGGTTGAGCCGTCGATGGAGGATTAGAGTGTCCGGCGAATCGCGGAGACGTGGGAAGTTATCATCGCGAATAATAACGTGTAAAGTGTCGAGCAGGTTCGTGCGCACGGGTGCGCTGCGGTCAGGGTCGAAGTTGCCTACTCGACCAAAACCTGAGCCCTCACTGCGTGAAGTGCGCGAGGAGGTGTCCCCAGGCGTCTCATCAGGTACCAGGTGCAAGACCCGTCTGCGGAGCCGACGGAAACACCTACAAGAGTGCCTGCCACCTGCGACTAGCCGCCTGCCGCGCCGGTCGAGCGATTCCGGTCGCCTATAAGGGCCACTGTAAACGTGAGTCTCTTTTGTTTCTTAGGCTTCGTCCCCTCCGGGGAAACTGGAGAAAATTACTTTGTTTGGATTTTGGATACACAGTGCTTGCGAAACGTCCGCAAAAATGTAGCGTATAAGGCAAGCAGTGCGATCGTATTTGTCCGATCAATTAGCTCCGCCTATTAGGCCTCTTGCGCTTCGCGACCTCTCGGTTTTTTTGACGGCGCATTCATTGGCGTTTGTGCGCATGCGTCACGTTTGGACTATTATAATTATTTCAGACGTTATCGTAGGCAGAGCTGCTAGTGCCACTGTTTGGAACTATTGCGAGTCGGTTTTTTTAACCGTCCGGTCAATGACCAGGTATCCCGGTATCCATTTCAGCTTTGCAGATAGAATTTATTAACTTTTTCTTTAAAAAACTGTATAACCGTCTGGATCCCCGAAATTTAAGTAGCTTGAAACCAATATATTTGTTTAATTTTTGTATAATTAATTATTTAATAATAGTTATTAACTATCAAACTTGATACCTCCTTCGTTCAATAACCAGGCACCCGGGTACCCACTGAAGTTATTATGAATGTCGGGCTTATACACACTAAAGAGACTACCTATTAAAGTATTGAGATAATTTGACTTTTAAATAAATAATAAACATTATCGTGTCTGGTTATTGAACGAAGGAGGTATCAAGTTTGATAGTTAATAACTATTATTAAATAATTGATTATAAAAAAATTTGACAAAAATTGGGTTTAAAACTACTTAAATTTCAGGGATCCAGACGGTTGTACAGTTTTTCAAAGAAAAAGTTAATAAATTCTATCTGCAAAGCTGAAATGGATACCCGGGTACCTGGTCATTGACCGAAGGGTTAAGACGTTGGAACTACGTATTGGCCCGGGTCAACTCGTTCTCTCCAGTCTTCCTGGTCCGATCTGTCGTCGAACCGAATCTTCGATGCGCTAGAAACCAACAAAGAAACAAACCCACAGAAAGGAAATATTGGAAACGAGATAAACGCCAAATAAACAAACAAACACGAAAGAAAGATTGGAAACGTGGTACACGCGGAGTCGAGGAAAAATGATCAAGTGGGATAAACGGCTTTAGTAAGCGTCGGGTAGGTCGACTTTAATAGGCGCATTGACTAACAGGCGTCGAACCACTGACCCAGACCGAGGGCAAACCCTCGGTTCCAGCACACGCAGACGCGACGGGACCCTTCTTCCTTCCGCTTTGTCTGGCGGATTCATTGCTTCGTATATCACGTATACATTATTGCGAACGCGTACTGCTCGATCTACCGTAACTTCCGGTTAGCGGCTCTACGTCCCTGGAAACTTTTGTCCTCGGACGATGATCCTCGGACACCACGATTTAAAACGCTCTAATTGACAACGGATTCGGGTATTCGTCGGGAGAAACCGGCCAATTTATCCTTTATTCGCGATAAGGCGATGGTTTTCTTTTTCATGCTAAAAGCGAGTCAATTTTCTATCACCCGAAATCCTTTACTGGACCCGACCTTTTTCCAATCCAAACAAACCCAAACAACGATAGAATTGCCCGACGACGAACGCAGACGCCGAATAAACAAAACTGCCCGCGAACGCGGATTTAAAAATAGATTTTCAAGGCGGGTCGATAAAGACCCCTCCGCGCCCGTTGTGGCCCCTCCCGGTTGCGCCTTCCGCGAGTTTTTTTGGCGCTCCTCGCGAAGCTAAAGATTGCTGTCCGAGGGGATGAGGCGGAGGGTCAGAGGGGGGGGGGGATATGTTGCGGTGGCTGCATCTTAAAGAGGACACGTCCTGCAGACGCGCACACTCGCGCACGCAACCCGCGAAGAAGCCCTTTTTCGACGACCGAAAACACGTTTTTCTCTCGTGGGTGTGTAGGAGGGACAAGGTACGAAAGAGAAAGAGAGGGGGGGGGGGGAGACGCACACCGATGGTTTTGCATCGAAATTGTGGGTCTTATTGTTATCTCCTCTCTTCCAGCAATCCCCCTTCCCCCCCCCCCCCCCCTCCACATCCCCAGCCGACTCTCTCCAGAGTATCTTATTTTTTTTCATCTGCGCGGTTCACCGGCGAACTTTTACCGAAATCTCGTTCGCAGGTGTCGTAATCTTTCAACGACGCGATCCGGACGGGAATTGTATACGAACGATCTTGCTTTGTTGTTTTTTTCCCTTTTTTTTCATTCTTTTTTTGTTTCGGAGGAATTTCGGGAGAGGCACGAGGATGGAAAATAAGAAACGGTCAAGCTGATAATAAGATCGCAAGAGAAATGGATAAATTGAAAGGGTAGCTCTTCTTCTCGTACCTCCGTTTTTCTTCTCCCTTCCTCTCTTTTGACATCCTCTCTCTGAGTCGCCCCCCCCCCCCCCCCCCCCCCCCCCCCCCCCCCCCCCCCCCCCCCCCCCCCCCGTCGGTCGTCCGCCTCGTTCGCCGAGCCGGCGCGCACCTCTCCCCTCGGACGCGCGTCGCGCTTATCGCCCGCGCGTATCGCCCTCCGCGTCCGGACGCGACGTCGCGGCCGGGACCGACGGGAAACCGGCGAATTCGCGCGGGAAATTCTTCCTCCGCGCTCTTTTCGGACGAGTCCCGTTTCCGAGGCCGTCGAGAGGGAAGGCTCGTCGGGACGCTCCCATCGACGGGACGATCGTTTCGCCGTTCGCTGGACGAGACGCGAGTCGTCCCTGACCGACGGTTCGACCCGAGCGAGCGCCTCTCGAAGGCTCCCCCGACGAAACGACGTTCGACCGCGCGATCGTTGTCGCTCGTCGAGACGGCTCGAAGGAGGGATCGAGCGGACGCGGCCGCTCCCGTTCGAACCTTTCTTCGGGTTTGGAAAGCAACGATCCCGGTGTTCTCCGACGGACGCAGCGGCCGGATCCGCGCGCGCGCCGTTCGGAACGATAACGCGTCCGTCGAGTACCACGAGCGAGCTCCGAGTTCGGATCGCGTCGATTCGTCGAAGCGCCGACGACGCCGTCGCCTCCGCGGTACGAGAGGGCTCTTTGCCGGGAATCGAACCGCGCGAACGGGTGACGCGGAATTCTCGTTGAGATTCGCAGCGAGCGTACGCTCCGTCGCGAGCGACGCCCGCGGCTTTACTTTCGCGCCTCCGAAACGTTCGGAGCTCCGATCGGTGGGACGGCCCTCGGTGCCGTCCTACCGATCGGTTCGGCCGTTCGAGAGAACGGTGGTTCGTAAATTTCCGAGTGGACGGAGGCGCGTTCGTCGCGCCCTTAGCGACGACCGGCCGCACCCGGGGACTTTCCCCTTCGAATTGCTAGCCTCGAACGAAAAAAGCTCTACAAAAGTTTGGCTTCGTAACCGAAAACGAAGAAGCTCGTCGCGAAGCGTTCCGCGGGCCCCGCGGCGGTTCGTTCCGGCACTGATTTCGGCGCGACGAGCAACGACCGGAGGACGGATTTGGAGGTTACCTCGAGGACGTTCCCCGTTCAGAGACGAAAAGTCCGTGGACTCGGATTTGCGGAAGCGCGTTAACGCGAGCCTTCCCTCCGGCGAGCGTCCTGGCGAACGTTTCCCCTCGCGGACGAGCCCCGAGGGGTTATCGATTCCTTCTACGAATCGCGGCGCTCGAGACGCCGTTTCTGCTCTTGACCCCGGCGCGACGACGGATCGACTCGGCGATCGCCCTCGGATTCTCGTTTTCATCGGAGCACGCTTGTACGGACGGTTCGACTCGAGAGTTCGCGCGATAACCGTAAAATACGCGGTCCGAACAACTTTGCGTTTAATAATAATTTGGCGAATAAAGGTGCGTAGACCGAAACCCGTCGATAATCGCTCGGTAAGTACCCGTGTGTACTTTCCGTCGACCGCTCCACCGGGCTCCGCTCTCTTTACGAATGAACGATTCGTTTCCTCTCGCGGTCTACCCGAAGGACTGCAAACTTTACGACGCTTCCTTCGTTCTCTGTGTTTTTCGATCTTCGTTGGACACTTCCGACGACATCCGTGAGCAAAGGTTCGCTTCCCGCGGATGTCGGAATTTTACTTTTTCGCGTCTCTCGTTTCGATCGTTCGTTTAATCGTTGCGCGCCAAATAATATATATATTTTTAACTCTCATCGTTCGAGGGAACGACTGTTTCGCAAAGGTCCTTGTTGCTCTCGTTGTTAAAAACTCGCTCCTCGAGCGAATGAAACTCGAGAACTATGGAAAAAAATGAAACTCGAGTAGCCGACTGCCGGTGGCGCGGTCGGTAACTTACCGATAACTTTCAACTCTCGTTTTAATGACGAATGCTCTCTCGAGCGTTTCATCATTCAATCGAAATTCAAAGCAAATTCAATCGAAAGGATCAACGAATTATTGAAATAAAAGAATCATGCGAAAATGTATTAATGTCGATAACTTATCGATAATATCAAGCGCGCTCCCACAAACGGTTAAATACAAAAAATATTACCGTTGGTAAGGGCCATACGTACCCGTGTACGTATGGCCTTTACCAACGAAGTCAGATGTGCATAGAGGGACAATTCTTAAGCGTTATACGTGCCGATTCTTCCGGGGGCTGCCCCCATTGGTAGTTCTCGAGTAGCGGCGCTCGACGGTTTTCATTCTCGCTCTCGCTTTCTCTCGTTGGGAGAACGATGCTGTCCCGCTTACTCCTGTAGATGTTACGCTTCGGGCAATTGTCGCGCCCTGCTTCCTCTCGTAGGTATTGTAACCTATAGGGTGTCCCACGACGGAATATCATCAACCCCCGAATTATTATTAATATTTCAACAAATTCACCGTTTCATTCGCCTTGAACTCTCCATTTCTAAGGTAAAATTACAAAAAAACATTCTAGAAAAGTTTTTTCCATTTTCCCAGTCTAATTTTGTACTTTCGGCAAAAACTCGGGCATATTCGTAATCTGCGGAAAATTTCCGTTCAAATACACCCTTTTAATACTTAAAAAACGGAAAAATAATTTTTTCGACCTCCCAGGCCCGTTTTCCCGAAATCTCGAAAATCACGATATTTCAAAGAGTCGTAGAGCGAGCGCCTTCTGCGCTATGGGGTTTCAATTGGTGGGTTTGGAAAAGGTTTTTGCCTGACTTAAATAAT
>JAPYZI010003308.1:0-21466 GCA_030523105.1 Ophioninae sp. A BG-2022a | reverse complement strand
GCAGAATTTCAAAGTCGGACCATCGATTTTTGCAAATTTTTCCATACATACCCCTTTGCGTTTTTTTTAGCGATTTTTCAAGTGGACTTTCTGGGAAAAGTATAAGAGATATCGATACGAATCCAACGCCATTATTTAAGTCAGGCAAAAACCTTTTCCAAACACCCCCATTGAATGGCCATAGCATACGAGAAGCTCACTCTACGACCTTTTGAAATATCGTGAATTTTGAGATTCTGGAAAAGTGGCCCGGAAGGACGAAAAAAATTTTTTTTCCGTTTTTAAACTTTTAAAAGGGTCTATTTGATCGGAAATTTTCTGCTGATTACGAAAATGCCCGAGTTTTTCCCGAAAGTGCAAAATTAGACAGGGAAAATGCAAAAAACCTTTCTAAAATATATTTTTGACATTTCTCCCTCGAAATGACGAGTTCAAGGCGAATTAAATGGTGGATTTATTGAAATATTAATAATAATTCCGGGGTTGATTCGAGAACTATACATGCTGGTATCAATCGACTTAGAATTTCACCGCCAATCCCCCATTTCATGGATGAAATTCCGTCGTGGGACACCCTGTATATTATAATACCTATAAATGGAAGCAGGGCACAACTGTGCCCGAAGCATAACATCTACAGGAGTAAGAAAGACGGCATCATTCTCCCAACGTTTATGCCCACGAGAGAAAGCGAGAGCGAGAATAAGAACCGCCGGCAGCGCCACTACTCGAGAACTACCAATGGGGGCAGTCCCCAGCAGAATCGGCACATATAATCCTTAAGAACTGTCCTTCTATGCACATCTGACTTCGTTGGAAATAGTCTTGAAAACACTAATTCCACTTTTCGCCCCGTCGCTGCGATCGCAAATGCACCTGCGACATCGTCTGGGATACGCACGCTACTGACGTGGGGTAATGTGTGTGTTTTCGACAGTGCCGGAGGTATTAAACAAACGTCACTCATTCACATCTCATTGCCGTCCTGACGACTCGATGAACACAACGCTACTTTGCATTAACCTCTACATCGTAATTTTTGTATGACACAAAAATGCCTATCGCGTGTTCGACGAAGTGCGGCAAAAATGCCATACTTAAAGTACGTGTGGTATTGCTAAACTGAACCTCAAATAAAGCCCCAAAATTATTTGGGATTTGATTGTTGTATTGGATCCTGGAATTTTGAGGTTAAATTCGACTGTATGTTACGAAATTTCAATGACACTTGATGTTTCACAGCGACCGAAAACCGGCGACGCCCTATGCAAGGAGTGTTTCTTTTGGGCATTCGAAACCGAGATTCACAACACAATTGTCAATGGCAAACTGTTCACGCGCGGTAACAAAGTTGCCATCGGTGCATCGGGCGGAAAGGACTCCACGGTTTTGGCATATGTTTTAAAATTGTTGAACGAGCGATACAACTACGGTCTGGATCTTTTTCTCCTCTCGATCGATGAGGGAATTACAGGTTAAGCATCGCTGTTCCGTATTCCGTCGGTAGTTCCGTGCAAAAGTGGTTGTTACTTTAGACCGACGATGGCACCTCGTGTCAATCAATAAAAATTCCTGTTTCAGGATATCGGGACGATAGTTTGAACACAGTCAAACAGAATAGGGATGACTACCAAATGCCTCTCAAAATTTTGTCATACAAAGACCTCTACGGATGGACAATGGACGCTATCGTCAAACAGGTAAGAATTCTTCATGTCCAGAAGTTCAAAGACCAGCATCATCGGAGGAATGTCAGCAATCATTTGTAGCGTCAAAATTTTATACCAATCAAATCATAATGAACAATTATTTAAACAAAAGCTCTTAACTACAAACCTGTCGCTTTTTCAATGTGTCTTTTCTTTAACATCTGGTTTTCAGATAGGACGTAAAAACAATTGTACCTTTTGCGGAGTTTTTCGTCGTCAAGCCCTGGACCGAGGGGCGGCAATGTTGGGTGTCGATTGCATAGCAACTGGGCATAACGCGGATGACATAGCGGAAACTGTTTTGATGAATATTCTGAGAGGAGACATCGCCAGACTACAGAGATGCACTTCTATAATAACGGTACGTTAATGTTTTCGTAATCAAGATTCAAAGGCGGAGAAGAAAGAAAATCAGGTGTAGTTCGTAGATATGCATATTTCGAATCGTTTGCAGTCCGGCCAAGACACGATTATGCGTTGCAAACCTCTGAAGTACACGTACGAAAAGGAGATCGTAATGTACGCATACTTCAAGAAACTCATATACTTTTCGACCGAGTGTGTTTTTGCGCCCAATGCTTATCGCGGTCACGCAAGGACGTTTCTGAAAGATCTTGAAAAAGTTCGTCCCTCGTCGATCATTGATATCATACATTCGGGTAAGAGAATTCACGAAGATGCAATCAATGTTACGTTTCGCTTGGCTTCAAAATTCACGCGCAAATTTATTCACTTTGCACCGGTTCCATGAATTACTCCAACAGGTGAAAAACTGGAGATCAAGGGAAGCGTGAAGATGCCGGAACGAAGAAACTGCGAGAGATGCGGCTTCGTGTCGAGCCAGCAAATCTGCAAAGCGTGCATCCTTTTGGAAGGCTTGAATCGCGGTATGCCCAAGCTCGGGATTGGAAAATCCGGGAAGGCACTGCAGATCGTCAGTTCCAACGGTCGCGACTCGAAAGCTTCCAAGGACAAGGCTCTTTTCGATATAAGAAATTGAATAGCGCTCGCTTGAATCGGCATGAGGTATGTACAGGTTGATGCGGAATACAATGTAAATACGACGTTACTTTTTGACGAGAATATAGACTTTTTACTTTCCACAACTCTTTTTTTAACGTCCCAGCGGACAGACCCAAAAGCAGTGTTTTACGGTAAACTTAGTGGGTCAATTACTAATTAACTTTCCTTAAATAATCATCGAAAAACTCAATGAGTCTCGAAAAACACTGCAAGCCTGCGAATCAGTTTTTATAATTGCTCGGTCGGTATGACACTGCGTTATAATGACGCACCAAATATCAGAGAACAATAATGGAAGCTCGTAAGCGATGCTTCAAAAATTTGGCGTTATATCACTTTATTCAAAGTCGCATAGTATTCACCCTATCGTACGTTTTTTCAACAAACCGAAAAAAGCGTAGCAATTTAAGTCTTCGAAAATAAAATCGAACGTTCTTGTAACAAAATTTCTATCGTTCCACCGAGATGTTAGTTCTTTTTTGTACGAGTTAACCAGCTAAATTAAAAATGTTACGCTATAAAGGCAGCGGTCTTTTGCACGATCCTCGCTCGGCACATGGGACACGTGGAATTTAATCTGTCCGAACAATCTACGCAGAGGCAAACGTGCCCGCACGGCAAGAGAATAATCTCTCGTGGGTTAGTCCGACAAACGATGCACAGTTGATCCTCCCTAAGTTGTCTGTTATCACGGACTTCGCGCCTTCGCGATCTACGCGATTCCTCGAGCGCCTCCTGCAACTGGGCTGCGTTTCTCTGGTCCTCGCGATCCTTCAAGTAACGACGGATCACGATACTTCCGATCAGAATTCCGACAGCCCCGAAGACCAGGCATAGCCACCTGAAAAATAGTTTATCAAGGATTTAGGTTGGATAATAAGAATAATAAATTTTCTAATTCGCTTAAGTCGCAGCGCTCGATAATTTTTCTATCGTCGCACTCGTAATACATGGAAAGACAGAAACTTTTCTTTTTTAGAATGTAACACCACCTGTAGACTTTCCTTCGCTCGTCCAATTTTCTGATCAACGACCCCACTGTCATGGTGGTTAGGTAGAACGGTGTTCCATCCTTGGGTGGTTGAAGGACCATAGAATTTGGATTTGCCGAATCACTGATAAGTTCACCAATTCCAGTGATGGCTGTGTCGACCCTTAACATTTGCTCCGTAGTCTGCAGGCCTCGTTGACGAACCCCTTCGGTCGTCATTATACCATTTTACTTTACCACGTTAAACCAATGGCAAAGATCGTTAATTGTTACAACTTGCGAGACGCAAACGGGCCAAGATAATAATCCCAAAGCAACTTTGAGTTCACTAGCCCCAATAAAGATTCGTAAGGAATGGACTTCGCGATGTACCTGTGAAAAAACCCCAAAGGTAATCCATGATGGAAGGTACGCTGGGCGTAAATTCATCCTTGATAACGTCCATATCAAGTATGTCCGCTGACACGGGATCAGTCACCTCGACCTTGTAGCGTCCTTTGCGAAGCGCAAAAGGCATGATGTTGTAGATTTCGTGCATAATGTTTTCCTGGTCGGACCTATTAATATTAAAATTTATATCCGCACGCTGTCACAGTTTTGCTGGATCTTTTTCAAATTTTTAAATATTGAGGTATTCCTAATACCAAAAGCCTGCGGTAGACCTGGCTACGACATGCTCCTTAACACTGAGCTTCTGTATGACACCTGTCACTTTATCATTATTGATGCTTTGAAACGGTGCGCCCAATGGAGTCACCAAGCCTCGAATAACGATATAAGGCAGTTTCCTGCTCGGACTATAATTCAAGGCTGACAATAATCCTGGCCCGATTTGGTAAAGCTCCGCATCCTACGAACAAGAAACCTAAATTCTATACCGAAATTATACTCTCACCTAATGAAAGCGCCGTCTCAAGACTGTTTTACAATAAGTTATCGATGTTTGGATATCGAAAAACATGGAATGTTCGTTTTGAGATTAGAACACCTAACCTGTTGAAATGGACAGCATTCGTCGTTGTATACTGGTCTCGGTAATCACTAACCTGTATCGAGGTAACAGCACTTTTGCAGTGATAATACTGCCTAAGACAAATCCCAAATATGATGCTGTCGATACCGAGAGCTATGAGCTCACCGAAATAACTCATCGTTAGGTTATGTTTTGAAATGCCCGCTTGTACGCTCGCGTGTGATCAAATTTCTCGTCATCGTGGGCTGGTGCCTCTAAAATATTTTAAGGATACATCTTTCACACAGGAGTATGTAGCATTGATACAGGACTATGGGTGCTCCGAACAGCAGGAGAGCGTACGAAAAATTTTCATCTCATCGCCATGAACTTCGAACCAACCTGAAACCGACGGTCCGAACCGAGTAGAGGACTACCGGCGCCGCACGATGGCGGTGATTAAAAATAAAAACGATGGTTATTAAGATCTCTGCGCACTGCGCGCGACGAGCGATGAGCGTTATCCAATGGCAGATTCACTCTCCTAGGGAATTTCCGGAATACCGGAGATCCCATTGAACCTCAAAATGGATTGATTGCGCCTGACGTCACGTGTCGCCGATCGCGGAATCGTAGCTACGAAATGGCGCTTGGAACGAGAGCTATTTTCAATTCGATTTTTATTTCAGGTTTATTGATTGAAATTATATTACTTTTTGTTAATATCCACAACAATCTTTGCTATGCGGGGAAGGCTAGGCGTATTTGGTTCCCTACTCTACGATTGGTGGCGCTAGTTGCGTTGGACCGAACTATGCCGGGTACAGTCTGATCGTAAGTAAAGAGCACTCGGTTACCCTACGTTCGCTCTCGTTGTTTCCGTTTGTACCCGGCATAGCGCAATTTGCCGATTATTCATTCATTAATCCAAATAAATTATTCATTGAAATTAATTAATAATAAAATTCATGGGAATTTCCAGGATTGAAAAATTGATGTTTTTTTAGTCATTTGAATGCTCAATTTTTACATTCAAATATTTATTTGTGAAAATGTTATATCTTCAAATGAAAAATCGATCTTTTTTCCTGCTGTTTCCAATTTTCCAAAAATGATGCCCTGTCGTTCGAAAGTTTTATTATTATAAAAAAGTACATATCGTGATATTTCGTTTTCGATCCTTTCATCGTCGATTAGACTTGGGATGTTTTCACCACCGATTGGCCGTGCAGCAGCGGACCTCCAACAACAATAACGTCACTTTTAAAAAATATGCAATAAAAAAAACTCAACCTCACTGAACCACGAATCGCGTGTGAATCCCGTCTCCGTCGTGGCAACAGCTGCGAAAAATATCGAATATCGTTATTTTTTAAATCCTAACCTTACGCAGCATTGACGAACGCGCGAAATAAAAGACCGCAAGTATCGAGTCGTGGATCTTTATTTCATTCAGTTTATTATGTATAAAAAGTATAAAAAATAAATTATCAGCGCGCCGCCTCGCGTTATAACCGCCCAACGGGGGTTCCTACAGGAGACGACGATACATTAACTTCACTTTATTATCGCGACAATCGTATTGCTCGATTTTGGGCGTGCGCACCCATATACGCGAATGAAATAAAAATTCGTTATTCCGCGCCGTGTTTCATCGGCGACGATGCCCACATGTATCATTCGCCAAATTTCGTATGCCTAAAACGAAAAATAAAAAGATCGAAGACATTCCAACACGCGTTCAATCATGCATACTTCTCGAGTGACTAGCTGAGATCATTAATTTGTTTTTCACGTATTTGTTTTTTTAGTCACAATAATTGCTGTTGCACTCGAAGTTCAAGCGTTCTTTTGTACATTTTCACTCGCTCGATAAAACTGAGAAAAAGAAACGAGAATTAAACGATCGTAAATGAGGTTTCTTATTCGTTCGTGGACGAAGTGAAATACACAGTCTATAATGCCTTATCGTACGTTCGTGAATCGTTCTCACTTCGAACTTTATCCTTAATTATAAGCAGTGTCGTTTATTTTTGTTTGTTTTTCGTTGGTTTCTTTTGTTCTCTCGCTATAGTTTCTTTTCACTACTATACATACGTATGTACACGCACAGATGTATTTATAAATCATTATGGCAGTCCCGATTTAAACACCCACACATGTGGTACAATTGAAAGCAATTGACAATCTTGGAACGGTGTGGATAAGGGTCAAACGGTTCGGTTTTGTTTCTAGCAAAAATTTCCAGTCGATTTGACGTCAGCGCGCTCTCGCGTGAGACTTGTCGCTCATGTAAATTGAGATTTTTTTTCGTACGCATAAATAACACGAGAGCAACACTCGAGCGATCTCATCGCTTATGCCAAATTCCGGTTATCTTATCTCGGTGTCTGCTGTCACGCCGAATGCAATTTTTTTTCGGAATTTCCAACTTGGCTATTATTGCGCGTTTTGAAGTATTCGTGTTTGTACTTCCTGCTTTCCGTATGGAAAAAGTTGATACGACGATGCATATAATTTTTTTGAGGTTAACTATACGGTTTGATTGAGCGAGCGGCGTTTTGCGGAATCGATGATTTCGAATTGATTGGGGTTTTTCGACTTTTCCCGGTGGAAGATCGAGGATGTTTATTCACGTGTGTATATACAGGATGCGTCGAAAATGCAGCGAGATTCGAGTCGCTAGATAATTAAATTAACATCGCTTCGATCTCTATCGAACAAAGAAAAAGGTTAACAACGAAAACCGGTTAGCTACTTAAATCAATGATCAAAGTTTCGAGTAACAATGTATGTATCTTCGTCCAATAACCAACGATAATTATACACTAGAGAGAATTAATGTTCTCTCATTTTTATTTTCACATTTCCTATTTTCCCCACTCGATTGGATGTTTTCGGAACACAGACGGATGCTCGTTTGTCTACGACGACGTTTCAGCTTCGTACGCGTCCCGTGGAACGGGAACGTATCCGTTCAACCGGCAGTATAGTCGTCCCCTCCAAAAAAGAATCAACGCGTTCGTAGCATCGGGAAATACCGAATGTTCTTTTATTTTTCGAAAATCGATTCGAAAGTTCAATGCTGTCATTTTTTTCTTTTCGGCACGTAATCGCGACTGGCCCAGTTTCGTATTGAAAATCCACGGAAGACTATTCGTTGTTATGTACAAATATTCCGAATTGCACTTACGGGCAATCGACTCGTTTTTTTCCACTCGTACTATCGTACTCGTTCTCGTTTCTATGAAGATTCTAACCTCCAAATAATTATCGGCGCCTTTGGCGAGACGCAAAATTCTTGACTTTTTCGTTATCTTTTTCTTCCGAGATTAGCGTGTACATGAGTCGTCCATGCCACATGAATGCACTTATACGTAAATAAATATGTACATGGTATACGTATTATCGCGTGCATACAGTTTTCTCGAAAAAAAAACAAGAAAAACGTGAAATCGGTGGACACTGTTCTACGCAGGCGCTGGTTGTTGCGCCGTACTCGGGAACGGTACTGATATTACGAATATATCGATTTTTTCACCGGAAGTCTTATCGACGAGATCAACGTAATTGACAGAGTCGTAAGGCGGCGGAGCGAAGAGATGATAAGGCGGCGGTGGTGTTTCCGTACCGACGTTCGCTGTCCGTTCGCTGTTATTGCCGTTGGCGCTGTTGCTACCGCGATTCACGTAAGCCGTGTTTAATTGTCTAGCGCCACGGCGGCAGCACCATTCGGAACAGCTGACGATCAGGAAGAAAGCGACTAGTCCACCGAACGAACCGATGTACCATACTATTGACCAGGGATCGAGAGGGCTCTGATTTTCCGAGTCATCTGTGGACAACGAGTAAATAAACATCGAAAAATCACGACGAGAAACAAGAAAAGAAGCATTTTCGATGTTTCGAGAAGATGAGAGAACGAACAATTGGCGTGAATACAAGATGGCAAAGTTTGATATTGTAATGGCCGACTGAAGTGTTTACTGCTATACTTTTATCTAGAAACCGTTGGAGAATGTTTTGTCTATATGCTTTCAGTATAGAAAGCGTCGGTTATCGTATTCGATCGCGAACGCGCGTTTGTCGGCCAAAACATTTCGACGGAATGATCGTTTGGCCGCGACAACGTTGAGGAAGTGCCAAAAACACCATTTTTTATTTAGTGCGAGCTACAGTTGTCTACCGCGCGGCAACATTGTCGCTAGCGTCCAGCAAGCTTCGACAGACTTCGCGCGTGCGTATGTATACGTACATACGTACCCACCGAAAATTTCAAGATGTGCGCCGCCCCCGACATTCGCCGGAACTACATGTCACAAATGGCGGACGATATTTTCTCCAAATCGTAAACAAATACCTACAAATTGTGCATTCTCACGGATTTTTTAATATATGTGATATTAATACGGAATCAAATGATCGAAGTCCTAAAATGTGTGTTTTTAATGTGGCTACGCGACTCTTCTCCCCTCCATGTCGTGATACTAACCAAACTTTATATTTTACAGGATTTCCATCGCGAGGCTCGGGTGACAATACAAACTGTAATTTTGTGTTTTCGACTTGAAAAATTGAGAAATTGGTGGAGAAGACAGCCGTTCGTCTATCAGTTTGATATTGCCTGTCCAAATCTCGTGAAGTTCTGACGAGCCATTTCAGTAATCCGTGGGAATCTACTATAGAGATCGGTGGACAACGGTGGTGACTCTTAAACCCTAATTTACAGAATGATAATAATTCCTGAATCACAAAAAATTCCTTCGCATGAGTTCTGTTGTTCGAATTTTAATTGTTCGACACAGAGGTACAAAAGTGGCTGTTTTTTTTTTTTTTTCAATTATCAACGAAGCGTTTGAACACCGCTGACCCTTCTCTTTTTACTGTTACAGATTATTTGAAATTAATTATAAAACTATACCAAGCCCAAGGATGTTTACGCGCATCGTCGATCAATTTTCCTTTGCGCGCGTGGGGAACCATGGCCTCGTCTTCCAGTGCAACTGGAACGAAAGAGGAGGAGGCTGAAGAGGAGGAGAACGGACAGTCGCTCGAGGGGCCAAAGAGAAAGGGATTACCCGCTTGATCTAGCGAAGCTCGCACGAAAAATAACGTTTTTTTATTTTTATTTTTTCATTCTTTTTTTTTCTTATTTTTCTCGTCTCGAGAAGAAACGAGTTTTGCAAGGCATTTTTTGCTTCAGGATCGTCCACACGCCTGACAGAAGCACGTCGGGAAACGAACTTTCGTGGATCGACCTGTAGGAATAAAGTTCGAGTAGATACACGAGTATACGGGATACACGTTGGGGTGACAAGTGTAAGGTAACTTCGTGCGCTTCAACTGACTGGCGCAGACTTTATGCTTTTTTTTTTACCGCGACGAGAAAAGAACGTTCCAACGTTTTTTTTTTTTGCAAAAAAAAATGGAACTTTGTCTTCGACGGAACGAAGCAAATTTCGGATACGAAAAGCTGATGGATCGTCGTACAAAAAATTCGTCACCAATTAGAGAAACGTAAATTTACGAGCCTCGATCGTAATTTTCGTACGTGTTCAGTCTTAAAAATAGATAATTTAGGAATTAATTAATACTTCGAAATTTGTAATTGTTCCACTTTTAATAATAATCGAACTTTGATTCGACGATATTGGCGAAACGAATTTTGTAACAAAGAAATCGAAAACATCGAAATTCCAAAAAGCTACTGTCTTTTGTTTCGAGGATTTGATGAAAAGAATTGTAGAATTTTTTATCTTTATCTTTTTCAATATTTACTCTTTTTAATCTTTAGGAATCTTTACTGTTGACTTTTTTCATTTTTGAGTTTTTACTTTCGTTTTTTTTCATTTTTAAGTCCTTACTTTTGACATTTTTCATTTTTAAGTCTTTACTTTTAATTTTCTCCATTTTTAAGTCTTTACTTCACACTTTCAAAATTATTCATTATTCATTTTGCCCTTTTTCAATGTTCACTATTCAAAATTATTAAGAAACATTAAATTTGACATTTTTTATTATTAAATCTTGACATTGGACTGTTTTCAGTTGGTGAATTTGCGCTGACGAGTAAAAAGGGGGAAAAAACATTGCCAGCCGAAGATTTTCACCCTGCATAAGTGGAGTTACGTGTACACGTATTTTCTCACGTATGTACCAACACAAGTGTGTATCTCAGTAGTAAGCGCGAGGCCAATTGTTCGAGAAAAAAATCAAACCGGCGAACGACACACGAACGATCCACACACAAGGAAATCTCGAGGTACGTATAAAAATAGATGAAACGGGTACGTCTGGCAATTATATGCGAAACCAGTTTTCCTCGATGTTCGTGACACTGATACTAATGCGGTTGTTGCGTTCGTGTCCGTAAACATATATGTATATATATAAAAGCGCGTTCACGCGTGATACAGGTTTATCGAGACAATATTTCAAAACTCTACCGCACAGCGTAAAGAATTAACAAACGAAACGATCGAAGCTTCGAAAAACAAAAAAAAAAAAGGTTTAACAGGTAACAAAGACTTTCTGGTGATTTCCGGTTACAGTTATTTACGTAAAAGAAAAAATGTATTATTCAATATTGAATGAACACTTAAACTTCTTTTTTAAAAAATAATTGATTTATTACTTATTTAAAAAATTCATTACACAATTGTGATTATTAAAAAATTACTAAAAGAATTTCTAAATATTTTTCCACATAATATTGAATTGTAATAATACATTTTTACTAATAAAATTTTTTAATAAATTTATAAATAATACAAATTTCGTATTTCACAATAAAATAATAAGTAATCGAATCAATTATTAAATACGAAATTTTAACTATTACTCAAAATTTCATCTAAATAAATGTTATTATTTAGAAAAATATTTGTACACTTTTTTAGTAATATTTTAATAACCACAATTCCGTAACGAACTTTTAACAATAATAAAAATTTGGTCCGTAATAATTAATTCGATAATTCGATAATTCAATAATAAATAATTGATTCAGTAAATACCTTCAAAATGTTTACTATTATGAAAAAATAGATTAAAAAATGGTGTTTATCTCGAAAATAAAAAATAAAAAAATAATCAACAATTTAGATCGAATCGTATACATCAAGCGACAGTTAAAAAATTCTTAACAATTGTATATATTGTTGAATTTTTCGTTTTCATAATTTTTGTCTTATTTCTAGAGTACGATGACTCAGCGATAAAAAAAATTGAACGGATGATCGAGCTCGTTCGTCGAGACTCGATGAGACTCACCGGACGCACCTTCCTTGCCACCTTTGTTCCCATCGTTGTCGTCCTTTTCCAGCAGCTCGGACTCGAACTCAACAACTACGAGGGTCTGCTCTCCGCCCCGCACTTCCGGTTCATCGGCCCGTTCGTCTTCCTCCTCGTTGTTCGCTGCGTCGCCAATCCTCACCTCGTTATTGCTCTCGCTCGAAGATCCGGCCTGTTTGGAATCGTTGACATCGTAAATCGCAAGACCGTCCATCAAACCTTCAAACACACAATAGAAATATCGATTGGAAGAACGTTCGGGTATTTTATGGTATTTTTCCTTAGAACGAAATTTTTTTGATAATTTTTCGGCAAATTAATTATTTATCGATCATTGTCACTAGTCAATTGCAATAATTCAATGTACCAATTATCCGTAACTTTGAAAATTATATTAGAGTAATAAGCCATTTTAAAGTAAATTTATTAAAAATTTTTTAGTAATCAAATTGAATTAAAAATATCCCAAAATGAAATTAAATTATATTTCCTATAAATCGAATTTTATGTAAATTTAATTACTTATTTTTCATTATCGTTATTTACTGAATAATGAATTTACCGATTTATGAGAATTACGAGAAAAGCCCTTAAAAACATAATTATTTATTTATAATTGTCATAAGTTAATTGCAATAATTAATTGTACGAATTATACGAAATGTTGAAAATCATATCAAAATACTGAAGCTTTTAAAAGCGAACTAAATAAAATTGAATTAAATTTATTTTAAATTGAATCTTATTTACAGTAAATTAATGATTTACTCATTATTATCAATTCATTGAATTACAGTGAATTAAGTTAGAAGTTAATTATATATACTATTTAATTAACCTTAAATTACATAAAATTTGCTTTAAATTTTGTTATAATTGTGTTTAATTAATTCCATGGCATTTAAGTAAAAAATTAACAATATTTTATGAAACCGCATGGCAATAACCTTTTTTTAATTGAAATAAAAACTATCGTTAAAAAAATATAAAAAAAAACATTTGCGTTAAAAATGCGAATAAATAATAAATTCATTATTTTCTTTTCGACGATTTTACAGAAGCTGAAATTGGACCGATCAATGTTACGCCTGGAACATTGAAACCCTTCGTTTTTCTTGATGAAAAAATTAATGAAAAAATTCGAAGGTATCGATGACGCTGGAACACAACGAAGTCGAAGACTCTCAAGTGAGTCGCGGTGAAAGTTGACATGATAAAGTAGCGAATCGTAAAGAAGAAGCGAGAAAACGAGAAAACATTGCCTTTCCAATTGCTCATTCGCGAGCGTCAATCGGATCGATTTGGAAAGATCTATTTTCGTTCGACGAACACGTGCAGACCCTGCTTAGATCGTACAATCTCGAAAGCGAGTATTGCGCCACCGACGTTTCTCGACAGAGAAAAAAAACATGTACGAGGTTCGTTAAAAAAAAAAAAAAAAATTAGGTCACTTTTCATTGACACCCAAAAATATTTGTTGATGAGAAACGTCAAAAATGTTCCTGTACTTTTACGTAATTTTTTATAGCCGCACTTTTTCCCTGTTATTTTTCAAAAATTACCTCTAGAATTTCAAAAACGTTCCGTTCATAAAATTTTATTTTTATCGGATCGGTGATCGAAGTATCAAGCGAGGGAAATCGTGAAGGACGTTTGAAAACAGAATCGTTAAAAATTATCGTTACTTAAAAAAAAATATTATTATTTATTTCATTAAATATTAAATTTCATAAATTTACGGAAACAACAATTCGATCGTACAATTAAAAATAGTTACGGAATATACGCGATGAATTTTTCGAAAAAACAAAAAAAAAATTAACATTTTATCAAACCGCATAGCAATAATCTTTTTTTAATTATTTAAAAAATTATCCTTTTCAAACAATACTACTATTTCTATTATTGAACATCAAATTAAATAAATTTACCAGTACAATAATTCCATCCTTCAATTAAAAATAATCACGAAATATACGCGATGAAGTAAAAAAAAACAAACATTTACGATAAATATGTAAATAAATAATAAATTAATGTTAATCTTTCCGATTTTACAGGATCTGAAATTGGACCGATCGATCCAACGCCTGAAGAATTGAAACCCTTCGTTTTCCTTGATGAAAAAGTTGACGAAAAAATCGGCAAGATCTCTTCTGTTCGATCACGAACGACGTTACGGAGAACAAAAAGTCATCAGCGCGTAATTAGGCTGACCGCGGCAGAAGAGAAAAAAAAAGAAGAAAAAAAAAAACGTCTACTTTTGTACATCGACGAGTACCGCGGTTGGCTACGTGACTTTCGCCACGATCGCAAAATTATCGCGGATACCTCCTTGGCTCCTCTCCTACCTGAGCCTTCCATTTCCCCCCCCCCCCCCTCTTCCCCTCTCATCGTCCGATCGATAGATACATTTAAGCTAAAAAAGAATACAACGCGGAAACCCCCACGCGACTAATAACGAAATTAAGCAACGTCGGTAAAATCTTGAACGATCGTGAAAATTATCGGCATCCTAGCAGACTCGGTGTATCTACGTATAGCGTACACTTTTATAGCTCTTGATTGAGAATCGTCATTCTATTTCGTTTCCCGAGCAATTCTACTTAATTTGCGTCATTGAAACTGCAGCCACTTCGCTCGCCTCGTTAAACGATCCCCCTTTTGTCTCGAAGTCAATATTCAATTGAGTTTCGAGTCAAGATAGGTGAACACCCGGTTTCTCTATAATTTTCTTTTTTTTTCACGTATTTTTTTTATTTTTTAAAATTCTTTTATGTCGATAAAATCATTCAAAAAGGGATTTTACGGATTATGAGAAATGACGAGGTTTTTGTTTGGGTTTGTTTGGGTTTATTAATCAATGAAACGTATTAATATATGTATTTAATATATTTCATATAATAATTAATATAGGAAATATATTAAGTATTTGAAATATATTAAATATATTAATAAATATATAAATATAAATAAAAAAAACCCAAACCCAAAAAATTGAAAAATTTGATATCGCTGAATAAACAAATATATCTATTCGAGATAAATGATAAATCAGCTACTTCAAACCCAAACAAACCCAAACAAACCTGAACAAACCCAAACCCAAACAATTAAAAAATTTCATATCGATGAATAAACGAATAAATTTTTTCGAGATAAATGATAAGTCAGCTTGTTCGTTGAACGTTACAAGTACAGGAAAGTTTGTCACGTGTCTCATACGACATTCGCAATTTCCGAGCGATTCCAATCCTCGTTGTAACGAGTTCTGAGATACCGATTGAAAAAAAAAAGAAAAAAAAAAGAAAAATTATCGGAAAACGAGAAAAATGACGACGATGGAAAAAACGCGTTTCCGGGTGGTTACGCACTTTTGGATTCTGATGAATCTCGCTCTACCCGCCTAGTACGGGACCAATCGTCGAACACTCAATCGACGACTCACGCTTCTCGTCTACGTAACGGGTACCAATATCGCTGAACTGGCGAACGAATTTAATATGTTTGCCGATAGATCCGAACGTTTCATTCTCAGTTTGTAACCACCCTTTAAAATTTATTCACGTACGTATTATCGGCGATCTTATAAGGGGTATAAAAACAACAGTGACGCGTGTTGAATCATAGTCACGTACAGAGTTCTCCAACGAAGGATAGGCATAATGATCAAGCTAGTTGAGAGATAAAAACAAATTTTTTGAAAATCTCAAATTATACGAACCGAGAAAAAATATTAAAAAGTTTAGAAAGTAAAACTAAGAGAGGGCGACAATGATGATGATGATAAAGTTTATTATGCCTTAGTATACAATGATGCAAAATAATTATGATATAACAAATAGATAAATTATGAAAATAAAAAAATGAAGAATTAGTTAATTTCGTTATTTTTATGAATTATAAAAATAAAGAAATGAAGAATTATTTAATTTCGTTATTTTTATGAATTATAAATATAAAGAAATGAAGAATTATTTAATTTCGTTATTTTTATAAATTATAAAAATACGGAAATAAAGAATTATTTAATTTCGTTATTTTTATGAATTATAAAAATACAGAAATAAAGAATTATTTAATCTCGTTATTTTTATGAATTATAAAAATACAGAAATAAAGAATTATTTAATTTCGTTATTTTTATAAATTATAAAAATAAAGAAATGAAGAATTATTTAATTACGTTATTTTTATAAATTATAAAAAATGATAAAATTCATTTGTAAAAATGATAAAAATTAACAAATAACGTTATGAATGTCATTTATAATTGATAACATTAAATAATAATAATGATAATAATAAACAAGGAGAAATAATAATGATAAATTCGCTTAAACTATATCCAAAAAAGTAAACGTAAAATAATAATAAAGTAAAAAAAAATATAATTCAGAGAAAGAGCGAGAGAGAGAGAGAGAGAGAAATAGATAGTCGATCTGCCGTTTGGTCTCCATCCAACTGATATAACTGCCAACAGATTCGCGACTAGAATATCTGTATGTCAATCGCTTCCGGGCAAAAGGGCTTAATCGACAAAATTTCACATGCGCGTCATGATTTCGGTGGTACTCTTTGTTTGCCGGTTAATAATGTGTACTCGTATATATATACGATCAACATATGCACGCACGTGTCATAATATGCAAATAATTCTAACATTCCTGAGGTATTACGTCCTGCTCTGCCAACAGGACAGCAGCCAATTATTGTTGACTCGGGGATTGAAAAAAAAAAGAAAAAAAAAAAAAAAAAACAATTCACGAGAGATTTGACATTCTCATTGCCATTGGAAAACGAGATTATTAATTTTATATTTTTTATTTCTGTCACCGGAAGCAGAGAAAAAAATATATTTTTGGTTTTTTTTTTTTCGAAAAATAGTTTAGTTTTGTAGCAATGGGAAGAATAATTCAGATTTGAAGAAATGTTATTTATTATTTATTTATTTGTTCATTGGATTAGTTAAATTATTTATTTGTTAGAATTATTCGTTCATTTATTTATTTATTACAAAAATACTTTTTATTTATACGCGAAACAAACTAAAATTAGGTAAACTGTCGGTTTTCATTTAAATAAATAATGGATTTATTGGATAATTGAATTTAAATAAAATATAGTTTTTTTTTAATAATTAAATGTTTGAGCAGAATCGTTTTGTTTAGTAATATTTATTTAAATAAATAGTAATAGAGAATAAATTACTAATGGAAAATAAATGATAACACGTGTTGGCATTTAATATTATTTTTTTCGGTTTATATTTCATATAAATAAATATTGATTCGGTAGGTTGAATAATAAACGAAATTTTCATTTTTTTACGTTCCACATTTGTTAGGCAACGGAAAAAAGAGGAAAGAAATTTTTATAAGCAACATATGAAGATATTGTTTAATAATCGAAGTAGAAAATTTATTAATTTATAAATAATTTATTAATTTATTAATAATCGATAGAGAGAATTTATTAATTTATAAATAATTTATTAATTTATCAATAATCGACGAAGAGAATTTATAAATTTATTAATAATTTTTTAATTAATTAATAATCGACGGAGAGAATTTATAAATTTATTAACAATTTATAAATTTATTAATAATCGATGGAGAGAATTTATGAATCTATTAATAATTCATAAATTAATTATTAATCGATGGAGAGAATCTATTAATTGATTAATCAAAGTAGATTAATAATTCGTAATTTATTTGTTTGGGTTTGTTTGGGTTTGGTTGGGATGGAGAGAATCTATTAATTGATTAATCAAAGTAGATTAATAATTCGTAATTTATTTGTTTGGGTTTGTTTGGGTTTGTTTGGGATGGAGAGCACCTATTAATTGATTAATCAAAGTAGATTAATAATTCGTAATTTATTTGTTAATCAAAATATAAATTGAATGAAAAATGTTTTTTACGGGCTTGTAAAAATAAGTGAAAACGAGAGGAGAAACTGCACCCGAGAGGTGTGGCGACTTGGATCCCATCGGTGGGATATGCGATGACGAAAGCTAGTAAGTAATTGTTGGGTCGCGATCGGACGACCGCTGAAGTTTTACGAGTTGCGACCAATACGAACGGTATGACTCGTAACGGTACGCCTATCCCTCAAGGTTTTTTTTTCCCCCTCGATCAATTTACAGTTAAGGGCTCCGTTTTTTAAAATCGAATTTATTCAAATCGCAAAACAATTTCTTTCTTCATAAAAAAAAAACAAAAAAAACCGAAAAAAAAAAACAAACTCGATTTATCGTTTTCCTCATTCGATGGCAATTACGAAGAACGCTGATCGATGGGGTTTCGAATGAAAATTAGTAGAAGAAATTCAATAATAAATGGGAAGCTTTTTCTTAAAAAAAAAAAAAAAAAAAAAAAAAAAAAAAAAAAAAAAAAAAAAAAAAAAAAAAAAAACCCACGACTCGACGCGTGCGTTTCCCGGTCCGTTGACACTTTCCCACGTGATCATAGTCCGTATTTCTCGGTTCGACGCGTATCAGGCGCCTGATTGGCGCTTCGTTTCATTCTCCCCCGCGAATCTCTTAAATTCGTTTCATCCTCCAATATCATATATAAATATAATAATGTGTCCCGAGGCGTGTAAGACCGGCTCTATAAATTAATAAGAAAACTCAATAAAAGTATAGCCTCGCGTGTTCCTCGCCATAAAAATGGTTACGCAATTTTCCTAACACTTTAAGGACTACCCGTTTCGATCTCGACGAGATAGCCAGGGTTTTTTCGTTCCTCGGATCGCTCCGAGCATTTATTTATCATTATTTATTTTTTTATAATTTTTTAATTATCGATAAATTATTATTTACATTTTTATTTAAATATTAAATTTTGTATAATTTTCTATAATAATTTTTCAATAATTTTTTATAATCGAAAAAATAATATTTAAATTTTCATTGAAATATTACATTTTGTATAATTTTCTATAATAATTTTTCAATAATTTTTTATAATCGAAATATAATATTTAAATTTTCATTTAAATATTAAAGTTTGTATAATTTTCTATAATAATTTTTCAATAATTTTTTATAATCGAAAAATTAATATTTAAATTTTCATTTAAATATAAATTTTTCTATAATTTTATTATTATTATTGTATAATAACAAATATTACGATAATAATATTAATAATAATAGTAATTATAATAATTATTTTTATATGATAATAATAATAATAAGTTTTATATATTAATAATAATTATTATTGTCATTTGTTATTATCATTCTCAAATTATTATTAATATTATTATAATAATGGGGAGAAATGATTTTTAAAATTTATTATTATTATTATTATTTTTTTCCCTGTTTCTTCCTCTCGTAATAATGACAATAATAAATGATGATAAAATTATTGTTATTATTATGAGTGGGGATAACGATCATGGAATAAAAAAACGAATTTCAGATCCACGACGAATGCGCAAGTTCGGGCATAAATCGAGGACGCTGTATCTCAACGCGACACTCCGCAAACACGGGAAATAGAGACTCGTATCTGCTCGTTCGAACTCGGAGCGTGCACCATCCTTGTAAATTTTCGCGTCTGTTTAATATCAGAATTTACAAGTAAAAAATTGTTAAGTCTTCAATTTTATGCCAAAAATGTTCAACTTATTATTCAAAGTTTCAAAATTAATGTTGAAAGGCTTATAATTAAATTTTACGTTATAAATATTTAGTTAAATATTAAAATATCATTTTAAGATTTATATTTAAAGTTTAAAAATTAATTTTAATTTTAAGATTTACATTTAATCTCCATATTTAAATTTAATTCTAAGACTCAAATTAAAAATTTAAGATTTAAATTTAATTTTAAGATTTTAATTGAATTATAAGATTTACATTTAATTTTACGATTTACTTTTAATTTCAAATCTTAAATTGCGAAGTTTTCAATCCAGACATTTTTTCATTGATTATTAACGAAGAAATGAATATTTGACATTTATTAGCCAGACTCAAAATTTTCGTTGACGATTGCATCACCCATTTTGTTCAGCAGTTCGCTGGACGTTTTTTTTTTTGTTATTCCACTCGCTTAATAAAAGAAAAATGAGACTGGAACAATAAGAACAACAAAGAAAAAAAGAGTGTGAGGGAAAGAAGGATGAAAAATAAGCCTCGAGTTTGGAACAGAAGCGCAACGACCAGAATCGTTCTGCTTTACCGACCGTGGGCTGAGTCGACTCCGGTCGATCCTGCCGCGAAGTCGTTTCACTTTCGGTGAAACTCCGCCTCCCCTCCCCTTTCCGCACTCTTTAAATACTCTTTCCTCCAAATATATCTCGTCGTAGAGATTTATTACGCCCTTCTTACTATGAAGTACGACGCGACGATGAAAAAAACCGCACGTCCCGAGTAAAGAGAGAAATAAAAATGAAAAATGCATAATATTGTTCCGGGCACGAAGCCAGAATATTTCCCCGTGAATTCCAATCGCAGAACCAAGCCCCTTCTTTTCTTCTATGGTTTCTTATTATTGTGCGCTATTGAAAAGGCGATATTCTTTCTATTGAAAAATCGCATCGTCGATTCTAAATAAGAATTCTCGCGATAAGCGTAACCTCTGAAAAAGAATGTTTTTTTTTTTTCCATTCCCAATCACGTTTCGTTACTCGAGGCACAATTTGAGGGAATGACGAACACGTTCCTAGCCACATCGAAATTTCAAAGTCTTATTTCGCCCATACTATTCAACCGTTTTGCATGAAATTTATAGTGTATATGCAGGACGCTTGCTCTAAGAGGAATATGCTCGGCATTTACCAAAATTTTGAAAATAATTGTGCAGATTGTGGTTACCATGGGAGCAATTGCGAGCTACGATCCATCCTATTGCACTTTCACTAATTTCCCGAGCATAAGCCTCTCGAGCGGTCAAAAGTACACATTTTGAGCTTTGTTTCGTCTATTTTGATGAAGAAATAGCGGAGATATTGGTTTTCGAAAATTTTCACGCAAATGTACCACCAGAGCTCAAAATCTTATCGACCATCAAGAAAATTCAGTTTAACGATTTTCACACTGGCGGCGCAGCGGTTCGCATTCTTCGTTGTTACCGACCGCGCTTGCATCCTTCCGAAAAATCAATATACTTTTTGACTTGGCACTTGTCACTTGTTCACTGCGATAATTCGTAACCTCCGTCGCTACGATTGCTACCGTTATCTGCAGCAGGCAAAAATGTCCCAAAAGTATTCTGGAATGGGTTTTTCTCATTTTCCCAGTCTAATTTTGCACTTTCGGCAAAAATTCGGGCATATTCGTAATCAGCGGGACATTTCCGATCAAATATACGCTTCAAAGACTTAAAAAACGAAAAAAAAATTTTTTCGACCTCCCAGGCCCGTTTTGCCGAAATGTCAAAAATCACGATATTTCAAAAGGTCGTAGAGCGAGCGCCTTAGGTGCTATGGGGTTTCATCGGGGGTGTTTGGAAAAGGTTTTTGCCTAACTTAAAT
>JAPYZI010003307.1:0-18396 GCA_030523105.1 Ophioninae sp. A BG-2022a | reverse complement strand
TTTTATCCGCTGCGATTTGCTGGCTTTGTGTAAAGTAAAATAAATCAAATTTATTTCTGATAAAAAACAGTACATTTATTAATTATTTGTGTATTTTTTTAATAATGTTTTGACAGAGAAGTCATTGACACCTCGATTCAGCTGAGGGTGCAAAATAAACAACGCAATTTATCGATCCAATATGAAATAAGTTCGCGCGTCAACTGATTTAGATTGACGTAATATCGCCATCTTCGCACGCGTATTAGCATTATCTTGCTCGATTTGAAAATTAATAAATTACGATTATTTATTAAAAAATTGCAATTCCGAATATAAAAAATAGATAAAAACCTATTGTCAGGCATAACAAAGGTATGTACGAAATTTCATTAAATCTGTTCAGCCGTTTCGGAGGAGTTCGAGGACAAACACTGTGACAGGAGAATTTTATATATAAGATTACTTTTTCATATGTTTATGAAAAAAAAAAGAAAATAGAAGGTGGGGTTGAATTTTCCCGAATTTTTTACGTAACTACGTAATAGAAACCGAAATGTGTACTTGAAATATAAAACGAAATTTAAAAAAAAACACTTAGGGCAACAACTGCGTTATGTTTTAGAAAGATTTTTAATTATTTAATTGAATTTCGTTATACATGAGGAAAATACAAGGTTTGTTCAGTTTCAGATCTGCGAAGTTGAAAACCATATGATCATAGTTATATGGACGCAGTGCAATCTTTTTTTGCTCATTTACAACTGGTTCAAGAACAGTAGTCCTTGAATTAGGTTGACGTAATGGGTCAGTCATTATATATTCGAGATTCCTAAAAAACTCCTCTCGACATCATAGCCTATTCAAAGCTTCTACGATATTTGTAGTCATTATGGAGCATATAAAAACCGCACATAAATATTTGTACATCTTTCTTGTTGAATTAATTGGTCCAAAATGACCTACGTGGTACAGTACCGGACAACAAAGTACGCACCGTTCAAAATTCAATACTAGACCTATATACTTACAAAAATGGGTAATGGAATACTTCCAATCCAGTTTTAACAATAGTTTATAAGTTCTTGTTCACAATTTCTTGGGATCTTTACGAAAAAGTCGAAAGGTGAGCGAAAATAATTTTAATGCGTAGGATGCCAATTTTAGGCTGTACAAAAAAGTACGCACCTAAAGAAAAAAATCAAATTCGTGAACACACCGCCCATTTAATAGTTTGTGTGGCCACCTTTTGCTTCGATTCCAGCCTGTAAACACTGAGGCATACTTTCCACTCAATTGAGAATTTTCTGTTCGTCGATGTTGTCCCAGGTCTTTCGCAAAACATCAAGAAGATTTTCTTTGTTTGTTACATGGCCTTTATCTACATTTCGGTCCAAAATAGACCAAAGATTTTCGATAGGGTTTAAATCTCGCGACCGTGCCGGCCACTTCAGTGATTGGATATTTTCGGCAACTTTCTTTTTTAGACACGCATTGTTCGTCTTTTATGACCAATTCTCGCATTTGAATTGAAATTTTCGCCATCTCAGTTTTTTTGCTTCCATACTCGAAGAAAGAATGTCGATAACTGGCCAAAAAATCGTCAAAAATGAATATTCACCTTGCTAACCTTCCTTCGGATAGAATCGCTTTCTTGTTATTGATGAGCCTATGTAAACCTTGGGTGCGTACTTTTTTTGTCCAACGTATAACAGGCACTCTTTCCGCTGCAATTGTTTTCTCTCTGGTTTCGAATATTCGCAACATTGTTTCATCGGCAGCGTACATCCAAAACAATGAACTATCGTCATGGCTTCTGGAGATCTGATTTATTAATGATATTCATAATAAAAATTGTACATAAATAAAAATTATACTGTGCGTACTTTTTTTTGTCCGGTACTGTATGTCCACAGTGGTATATTGCTCTTCGGATTAAATGTAAGTGTACCTTTGTCCCTTCATGGCTTTCATTCCATTTTATGAAATTTCCATTGCAGAAGCATGAAGTATTTATATTTATATGCTTTTCGTATAGCCTCATCGTGCATAATTGTCGGTAGATTGATTGGCGATTTACGACAACTTAATTTTTGTGCATTGGTTCACAATTGTTTTTTTTTTTATCACCAGAATACATTTTTCTAGCATAAACGTTGAAGAACGCTAACGGAAATAATAACTTAAATGGAAATAAATACCGACGCGATGCTAAACATTGCAGTAAAACTTCTCGAACATTAACGTGCATCTAGCGACTTTCTGTGTGATGTGCATTTTACTTAATGTTTTTGTAGGGTCGAAAAATCCATTAAGATGGCCTTCACAACCTGTATCACTGGGAGAGTCTCGAGTGCGGATGAAAAACGTTTTTTTTTGCTGCGTGTGCTATTTCGCAACTCATGTACCAATATGGAAGTAATCATCATCGTCGATTTTCTACGAGTGAACCTGCTTCGTAGCAGTCCTTACTGACATCGATGTGTAATTCAGTCATAGCGTGCGCTCGGTATATTCTTAATATTTATTACGTCGTCCATCTCTGCTTGAGTTTTTCAAATGCTTATTCTAATCCAAATGGAAATTTTTGAGATTGGGCTGCGCCTCAACATTGTCTCGTCCTAGTACTAGGTCATCTATGGAGAGGAATACGACATTTTTTCACTTGGATTCCGGAATACTCGATTCATCGACCCATCTATAAACCGCAGAAAATATATCAAGCTGAAGTTTAATATTGATTTTTTAAGGTATGGTGTTTCTAAGAATTCTTATCATCTATCAATAATCACAAAGGCGGCGTGGACTTTCTTCTGTCATTGGCACACTTCATTTTTGGTCTGGACCTGCTATGAAGTTATTGGTTATGCAAGTTTATGCAGGCATTAAATAAAGGCACCCTACGTGGATGAAGCCATTACTTAGTTCTAGCATTAAGTTTTTACGCACATACATTCAATTATTTATTAATGAAATAGAGAAGCGATCACAGATAATTCATTCAACTATCTATAACCCATACACCCGATATTTATCGTTTATTGTCGACAAAAAGAACACTCCATTTCAGCAGTTTTTTTCACTTGGTTGAATCACTCCTTTAAGTAACTAATGTATATCTGAAAAATACTTTTCTCCGACTACCATCCCACGGAGTCTTACAAGGAACAGTCCCAAGGAACAGAACCTTCGGATTTGTTGAAATTTGGATATGTTATAAAGGACCGAAAAGTAAACGATATGTATTTTTTTTATCAGCGGAAAAACGGGTTTGAGGGGTGAAAATCACCCAAAACAATGGGGACATTTCGTTTTTTGTCGATAACTATTGAATGGTACGGGATGCGAAAAATATACAAATTGCAGCAATCGGTATTTTTTCACGTACTATGCATTGAAGATAAGAATTATGCTGGTAACAACAAAATTAATATTATTTCGTCAAAAAATTCAATTTTTTTCATAGGTATCTCCAAAAATTCTCAATAAAGTGGGATGTAAATGCGCATACATTTGTAGGATAGAAAAATATCGGATGCGTGTTATTTTTTTCCCACCCTCTACATGAATAGGGTGGACCTAATTGAAGTAAATCTGTCCTATTTCGATGGAAATGCAAAAATCTAGTTGACATGTTTTTGGCATTTTGTGTCAAATAGTGCCCCTAACATTTCCCTTCTCCTGAACGCCCATTACCGCATTCATCTTTTCTACAAGTCTTTTCTGATTCGGAGTATTTCTAGCATATTGCAAAATCAATATAAGATGCTCTCTTTTCCTTTTCATTGGTGGTTCAAAAATTTGCCACTTTACGTCGATGAATATGCTTTTGGATACATGTAGATATCTGTATTAATCTCAACAACGGTGAGGGGCGCAGTGGTACGCCCATTACTCCTCATTTGCCTGATGTTTATGAGAAACTTGTGTTCTATGCAGGCATGAATATTTTTGAAATCAAAACTTTTTTCTATTAGAAGAAAAAAATACAGACGTAGAAATGCAATGATGATTTATATTAGATATATGGATCATTTTCGTTGCGATACCTGCGAAAGAGCGTCAATATTCGTAATCTCTTCTTGAAGTCCGTTTCTACTTCACATGTATGAACACATAAAAAAGTGTGAATATTGGCGAATGGTAAACAAGAATTACAATATCGAAACCGTCAAACAAAAATATAGATATGCCAAAAGTGCACGACAGCCGGCCTGGTGGGCACATTAACATAACAAATGCACAACTTATAATGAAATACTTGCTCGAACTGCCGAATACGCATCGCAGAATATGAGATCTGCTATATATGCCGGTGTTATTATTCATGATATCAACCCTACAAAGTGGATATCACTGGCACAGAAAGCGATAGAACACGAGGACATACGATTTAAAGTTTCTCGTTCTTGGCGATGAAAACTCAAAAAATGACATCGTATTGTTTTAAGGAAAGTCAAAAAATTTATACCGCGAAAAACTGGCGGAAGGGGCGACCCTTCCCAAAAATGCAGAAAAATTCATACATGTTGTTGAAGTACTCCTTACGACCCGTCCCACGAATTTATTCAAATTATATTTTTTTTTTTTGGCGCACTTTGCGCGTTGCCGCCCGGTGGCAGCCTGCGCGCGTGCGACCGGATGTGCCCGGTCTGATTTCGTTGATCAGGGATCGACTGATCGCAAAATCCGCCGATCGGACATTCCGTCGCCTGGGAGTTTTTGCCGTCGGACTCCTGGAGCGCCCAAATATTTTCCGTGGACGTCGACGAAAACCCCCATCGAGCCGAAGGCGATCTAGCCTTCCTTGGTTCGATGGCGGTGAAGTCGGTTTTGTTCCGATCGGTCCACGCTTCGCTCCTGGAGTCGGGTAAAAATGCCTAATAGTAACAGCACTCGTGGCGGTGTAATAAGTCCAGTTTGACCGCCCGGCGGACCCGCACCGGGGTGTTAGTCAATATTAGCTTGTATATTCTTCTTTTAATAATAATATTTCTTTTATAATATGTCTTTAATAATATTTCTTTGGAGGGTTACGCGGTAACACCGGCCGGTATGTACGTGTGTAACCGAAAGTTAATGAGAGAGTCAGTGCAACGCAGAGAAACTGTCCCCATGTTAGAGTGCGGGAGAGCACGTGTGGCGTGACCACGGGGAGATTCCCCCGCGTAGCACGGCCCGCGGCTACTGTAAGTATAATAATAAATCCTTGCCATATTTTATTTGTCACCCCCCAACAACATTAATTTTATATTTGATTTCAACCCCTCCTTCCAAATCGCATTAGCCTAGACTGCCGGGCCCGTATGAGACGTGCAGCAAAAAATCCCAAAATTACCCGGGAATAATCAGGACCCGAAAAAAACAATTGAAAAAAGGACATCCCTTTTGGACATAACAATTTGGTGGCAGCAGTGAGATTTTCCGCCTGCGCTGCGCACGAAGAGACTAATGGGATTTCGGAAATATCATTATTAAATTCTAACATATTCTGAAAAGATGAAGTCCAAGTAAATTATATTTTATTTTCTTTTTTTTTTAATTGTAACCATAATTTGAACATCAAATTTGTAAACTCCGCCATTGTATAAAAACTAATTAGTATGAATAACGAAACTCGGGATAATACCACTGGGGCAGAATGGGACGTTTCATTTCATGAAAACGTAACCCCGGCCGATCTATCGATTATACTGAGTGGCATCAACCTCACCAACAGACTGGTGTCCATATCCGAGTTTGTTGAGACCTCGATATCCCTTAGTGACTATTTGCAAAACACCCAAAATGGGCCGCATTTGTACCACCTCATCAAATAACCGAATTTGAAACGGGGGTATTGAACAGGTTACGGAGCGAGGCGCGCGCTTGCGTACACAGTCAAGGAATCCGCACGGTTGCTGACTTAACATCTGTTTTACGCGACGGGCTAGGCTACCGACGGGATTTCGACTCTTGCTTCGGTAGACTCTATGGCTTGAGACTGAAAGAAGATGAACACTGCGGAACTTGTACCTCCGGATTCTCAGATTAATGAGCATTCCTCGTACCGCCTGAAAAGAAGAATTGGGATCAGACACCTCCGAAATGGCTGTTGACCCGTTGGCGAGGCTAGCCCTCGAGTCTTCCCGTCAAGCGTTACCGTCGCGATTAAATGAATTATTTTATGTTACGAAACCAAAATCCCTTCGGGAAGCGCTTGAGATTGTAAAGGATTTATCCTCAGATTCATTAGCCGGGTCGGTAGAACCATCGGCTGGTGGGCGTTCACGTATCGTGGCCGGAGACGCATGTTGATAGTCAAATCGGAATCAGGGTGTAGAGATTCACAGCCATCCTCCCCCGCGATACTTTCCGAACCCGGCCGGAAGAGACCGCGAAGAGAGTCTTCACCGAGCTTTCGTAGTCCCAGCCGATCTGAAAATTTCAGGCCTTCAGGTATATTGAGACGCCGTGAAGATTCGCCCATTAGACCCACTCGATCGAGGTCACCCGACGACCGAACTGGTTGTGAGTTGCGTTACTGCTGTCAACGTAGCCTGGGTTGCGTGTGTTGTCCTTGGAACCAGCGGACCCCGTTTCGATATCGGAAAAGGGGTTGACTGCAACCGCAGGTATTGCTGCGTCTATAAAGGTGGGTGCAATTGTTGCCGTTCGTCCGCCGCGCGAAATAATTCTCGCGACGAGCGCTCAACATCATCGCCCGTCGGCGGCCGACAAGGCCCGAGTCCGCATAGCTCGGGATATTTAAACTTGAAGGGGGCTCGTCGTTCGGATACGGAGAGCCAGACTATCTCAGTGACCGAGAAACGGAATCTGAAATTCCAGGAAAAACGGCAGTAGGGAAACATCCAACTAGATGCCAAACCGGAAGCGATAGCTGCCCCGTCGGAAACCGATGATGAAACAGAGTCACCCGTGATAACCTTATCCGCGCCAGAACTCGTTGATGGAGTTCAAAATTTGTACTGTGATACAGGGTCAAGCTTAAATTTCATAAAACTACGTGCACTCTGGCATGATGTCACGTATGACCCAGCCAGGTCGTGCGAGTATGTCGGTCCTACAAATGAAAAGGGGTTGTCACTCGGAACCGTAACATTGACAATAAACCATTAACCTCACACTTTTCACGTTGTCAAGGAGTTCGTGGCGGAAAGCAACGACTAATCGGTAGACCGTTTATGCGCCGTGAAAAAGCCGAAGTGTCCTTCTATCACAATGCTCTCGTAATGAAAAGCGATCCTATTCGCCGGCTACTGTTCTTGACAAATGGTTTGCCATAACCTAACGCAAATAAGAAGGCTCCAGTGTTTAGCTAGAGAATTTTTACCATCAAAGCTTGGACGCGAAAACCCTTGCCTGTTGAGGTTACGAACCCGGATCTTCAGGAAGGTTATGTACCGCGAATAACAACCAAACCGGGGTTGTACATAGGTAACGCTCTTTTATCGTAGAAAAATGGGATATGTCACGGAAATATTGCCCTTTGAATTTTACCATGCGGGCAAAAGCGACGACAAATGAGAAAATCGTATCTGACGCCTATCCACTGCCAATATTCGATATATTAGTCCCGTTGGGGGAAGCTCAATACTTCCTAACTTTCGACCTGGCGGGTGGGCAAATTCCTATGGATCCAAGAGATAGTCCGAAGACCGTATTCTCGACGCCAAACGATCATTATGAGTGCGTTCGCATGCTTGAGGGTTTAAAAAACGCGCCGGGAACTTTCCAGCGATTGATGGACAGTGTGCTTTGAGGTCTGCAAGGTGCCGAGCTATTCGTTTACCTTGATGACATCGTTTTATTCGCTCGATCGTTGGAAGAACACGCGATGAAAGTTTGCCAATTGATGTCGAGGTTGGGAGATGCACAACTTATAACCCGACCAGTGCGAATTCCTCAAAAGAGAGGTATGTTATCTCGGACACATCATTCTGCGGGACGGTCTGCGGCCCGATCCCCGCAAACTCGAAGCTGTAAGGCGCTTTCCGACACCGAAAACGGAACAGAATATCCGGCCGTTCCTAAGACTCGTGGCGTATTATCGGAGGTTCATCGAGAATTTGTCCGGTCGCGCCAAGCCACTGTCGGACCTCTTAAACAAGAGTAAGCCGTTCGAGAGGGGAAGTACACAGCGCCGCAGTTTCAATGATCTACGTAAAGCACTATGCACAGAACCCATACTCAAATTCCCTGATTTCAGCCAACCATTCAATCTTACCAGGGACGTGTCGGACTATGCCATCGGGGCATTGTTAAGTCAATAGCACAAGGGCTTTGACTTCTCAACCGCCCATTTCTTCCGCAAACTATGGCGCGACAGATAAATAGTGTCTCGCTATAATTAAAGCTTTGGAGCCACTCAAATGGATTGGGTTTATGAACGATCCAGGCAAAAGACTAGTGCGATGGAGATTGAGCCTCAAAAATTACGATTATGAGTTTATTTATAAGCCAGGAACTCTGAACATTAATGCACATGCTCTTTCCGTAACCCAATAAATCCACTATCAGCGGAATCTAGCGAATCGGAGGAAACAGAGTGCCCACCTATGGTACTCCCTGTAGATAAGAGGAGACCACGTTTGCACTTCACGCCAAACGAAGCTCGGGTAGGGCAAAGAAATCCGAGATACCCCGATCCTACAGTTCGGAGTCATATAGCCTTGCATACGCGTCAACGAATAGCTGATCCGAACGCAGCACTAGCGGGGCCGAACTATATGGAATCGCCCGGAGCGAGTTCAGGAGAGGAATGACGGCCGATACAGCGGCTCAATCGCAGCATAGTCCCTGGTCCTCTCCTTCCTTCGAAACGAAGAATTCTTAAACAGCCTGCACAGCTGGATGATTAGTTGCTTTGCCCAGCTCTGTTACTCGTAGACGCCGATCTCACTCCAAAATCAGTGGGTCGTAAAGAAACGACTGTTCCTGTCAGAGAACCCCTCAGTGATATGGAAGGCAGTACTCCAGTGGAAGAGATCGTTCCTATTATTAATAAATCAACACACGATGAATTGTAATGCATCTTTGAAAAATTCAACGAATCATTTAAGTAACACGAAGAAGGATTCGGCGAGAATAAGGAATGTTGAAGAGATATCCTTGCCCATACACGTTTCGGATGCCGAGGAGTTTGATGACACAACACGTGAGGTACTCAATGATTTGGATCCATAGATAGAGATGATCATGTCCTTTGCAAATGGCTAGAAACCCTGGTTGAGCAGCGCCAGCAGATCTCAGAGGAAGAGCTCTTGCGAAGGGTCACCTTCCTAGAGCTATTTGCGAGAGAGTGAGCGAGACAGTGAAGCAGATGACGAGAGCGACGAGCGCGGAGCGTCCACTGCGGCCGCGGCGCTTTCAGAAGGGCCGGGCAGCACCCGCCGCTCGAGTGCCTTATCCCATCTCTCTCCATCACCCGTACCACGCGATGGCGTGCCACAGTTGAGGACTCGCGTCGAATTGCTTTCGAATAGCCCCAAGGCGACGGCGAGGCTTTAGCCCGAGTGGGACAAGAAGAAATGTACAACCATGTCCCCAAAACAAGGCCGCTCGCAGCGAAGGCCCAGTCTCAAAGCGGTCAGCTGTTGCCTCACAAGGGGGTAGCCGATCCCTATTATAAGGCCACGTCGGGTGAGTTCGATGTACCAAAATTAACTCTGAATTCCTATCCCAGTAGAACTGACTTGGGAATTGTCGAGGGCCGTGAAAATCTCACATACCGGAAGGATAATTATGTACAATTCACCTCCGTGGACGGCGAGTTGACCACCCCGATAGATAAATAATTATCGGATCTAGGATTGATCGACTCGGAGTCCATACGGGAGAAAAATTTGGCGATTGGACAAAATGCTTTGACGCAATATAGACAGCACCGAATTTTTAGTGTCGTAATAAAACCCCAGTATTATGACGCGACATATCTTGGCACGATTCGCAACGATTTGAAGACTCTTGAATGGGAAATGAGTCGATTGAATGTGAAATCATTTCGCATATCTCGTCATGATGATCTCATGGATGGCCCCGACAAGCTCCTACCACTTGTCCATTCAGTTTTCGAGAATAAGAGGATAAGTGTCGCAATTTGCTATGGGAGGACTAGGGTCGTCCACCAGCTTTGAGGCAGTTACTAATTTAAAAAATACCCTCGAGTCTAATCGGCTGCCATAAGGACGTCACCAAGACCTATAGACAAATCCAAGAGCGACTGGTTGACCTTAGAAAACAACGTCCAAAACTATATCCGTCGGTGTAAAAGCTGCCAAGAGCAGAAACTCCTTCAACCGGATAATTTATCAAAATATTGTCTTGCTGAACCGATTCCACATTTAAAGGCCATCACTGTTGCGGAGGCAATAGTGCGCCGGCTCTACAACCAATTTGGAGCCCCACGTGCGATCTTAACCGATCGTGGAACCGCATTTATGAATGATTTATTACGGGTAATCTCGAAAATTTACAAGGTTAACCATAGAATTACATTTGGTTACCGTCCGCAGACTAATGGTGCGTCAGAGCGAAGTCATATCGTTCTAACTGAATACATCAAGCACTATGCGGATAAATACGATGATTGGGACCGTTTATTCTCCTTTGCCGAATTTTCGATCTCGAACTTCACTTCGCACCAGACCGGGTTCGGAAAAACAGCCCGACAGTCGAGTGAGTTTCCAATCGAAGATCGGCTAGCCACGAGTGGTTCGTTCCTCGTAGAGCGCATAAAGCGACAAAATGAAATTCGAGAAATGGCCGGAGAACCCCTGAATCGAGCTAAGGAACGCTCCAAGCGTTACTACGACCATAAATGCCGCCCTTTTGAAGGAAAGGTCGGGAATCGGGCGTATGTTTTAAAAGAACCTCGGAAATGAAAATTTGTTGCTCAATATCATCGTCTAGACAAGATAATATCAATCACTGATAGGAATTATGTCGTTCTCGAGACAGAAGCCGGCGAACGATGCGCGAAACACTGTAGATAAAATTAAATTAGCCTACATATAGCTAGTTAGAACTATGCGTGTATCAACAGCAAAATGCTGACTGCATTTATCTGCGTCCTTCTGTTCACGGATGGTGGATTGGCCGACTCAACACCGAAGAGCCCATATATCGTCAACCGACTTGAAGATAATGGTTAAATCTACTACAAGCTACGGACACCGATTCAACTGCAACGAGCGGATTGAAGGCTGACATTATTCACCGACATCGCCGAATTCCTCGCGTCCCTTCCCAAGGACGGCGAAAATTGTTAAGGACTCAACAAGAATACCTCAAACATAACTCAGAGGCGGGCTGTGAGGAACTACTGCGTCCGCCCTATACAATGCGCCCTATACAATCCAGGCTACAATGCGTCCACGGGTTAACTAGCGATATATGGGGAATGGGAAACCGCAGGGGCCTCGAAACATCCTCGACTGTGACAACTATCAAGAGACGCTCAGTGCCCTTTGGGATCATTGGAAGTCTCAGTAAATCCATATTTCGCACCCTTACCGAAGACGCTGCGGATTACCTGTCTTCCCAAATAGACCGTCTGTTCAAGGATCAGCAGGAACTAACTCATCTCCAAGAACAACAAATGCACATCCTCTAGACTACAAACACTATATGACGAACACCTCGAAGAAAGTTGCCCAGTCGACGCTGTATATCAACTTGTATCCCGTATGCATGGAGAGCTCCGTACGATTGCCAATACGTCTGCTGTGGCATATTACAACTTGACACTCATTAATTACGCAAATAAGGTCACAAATACAATCGACAATTATATACGGGCGTGCGGACAATATATTCCATGATCGGCTCCGCAATCGGCTGGAAATTTGACCCTATCATATCACCGAAGCTATTGCGGATCGTAGACGAGGAGGCGCAAAGCCATGCGGGGGAACTGGAATTTTCCTGATCACTAGACTACATACGTCCTAGAGATATCGAGGATCTAGTTTCGACTGTCGTAACGTCCCATAACCAGCGGTTGATAATCATCGTGCATATACCACTCTTGATCCCACGTCATACGATCTATACGTGATAATCGCCTGGCCAGTACCTCAACGAATCCATAACGCCACTGGTTTCGCAAGTATTGTCCCAGCTGCACCTTATATTACGCTAGATAAGAATTACCAAACTTTCTTCCTCGTTACCAACGAATATAGGAATCAGTGTAAGGAAGCCGGGCGGCGACTGTTTTGTTCGGGAGGCATTCCGGTCTGGGACACGAATATAAGTGTCTGCGAATTACATATGCTGATAAGACCATCTCGAGAAGTCATGCGCCAATGTAACATACGCCTACACCCACGTCCCGAGGATTTCTGGGAAAATTTGCCCACTTATGGAAGTTGGCTCTTTTCTTTCATCACCCCAACAAAATAACGGGTGACATGTATCCGGGTACCGATCGTTGACGTAATACTTCAAGGAATGGGAATACTGCATTTAGATGCTAACTATGTCGGAACAACTCGCACGGCCAGTTTGTCAAGTCCCGTTGCCTATACGGGAACTGAAACATTCTTTTACGGGCCTGGAATAACTTTGAATGTATCTATTGTCGTTCCTACTCTAGTCAATAACGATATAGCCATGGATTTGGACGAACTATTTACTCCAATGCATCAATCTTTAGAAAAGGGAAACCCGAACCCGAACTTTGGAGACGAAGAATCATTGCTCGCTGTGGAGAGGAAAATTCATGTATAGGCAAGCACAAACGAGAGAGAGAGAGAGAGAGAGAGAGAGAGAGAGAGAGAGAGTGAGAGAGAGAAACAACACCTACTCACTCTGACCAGCTTCGCAAGCCACAGCGGAATAGTATACCTATTCTTACTCTACATATCGAGAGCTTGGTTCCTCCCTCCCTTGGATATATTAGAAAGTCCCTATGCTCGCGAAGAAAGTACTAGCGCCCAGCAAGAGAGCGCTCGCTCAAGAGTCCAGATAACAACGTATCCGAGTCGAGCCGCGAGAGAAATTTGACACTCAGCCTGCCCATAAACAGTACGGGCGCAGTCGGAGAAGATTCTTCGCCAGGAAAGTTTTATTACTGATACGCTACCAGCAGGCAAAGCTAACGGAGCCAGCACAGCGGAATCTTCCCATAATAATACCAAAACTACCTACCCGCTTAATAATTCGGGTAGCAAAAAAATCACAATCGGATTGCAGCCACAGTACAACAATCGTTCTGAACCTGTTGTTAGTTGTTCCTCTCGCACAGTCATCTTTAACCAGAGCGAGTGGGTGGGCTTTTAATCCCACTTGTCTGCAATTGGCTAGTGCTTAGCAACAAAACAATGTGGTGTGATCCCAACCGTACAACTTGGAAATGATACGCTTTCTTTCTCGACGTCATACAGGGTGAAATCTATAACTTCCGCGCCAATGAATCAACTGGCATCTACGGAGCGCGTTGTACGCGCTACTCCAAAGCAGCAAGGGCTTGTACCACGGAAAAACGGGAAAACCCCCTCAATGCTATGGTCATACAAAGTACTTCGTTTGACGGGCTTCTTGATATACTGATGACTGCAGATGAACTCTTTCGACGAATCCAGCGTTTTACCGGTAATGTGACAAAATGCCTCTCGGACGTCGCCATATCGTTACACACGCAAATATCCGCTCATTAATCGATCAATTTCGTCGATACTGATGCTGGACGAGACGCACTGGACAACATTCATAAATTGAATGACGCCACACGCGTCAGCTGCGCGAATTCCGACTCCGTGGAGCATTATTTTGACATTGTGTTCTACGAAATCGCTAGCCTCTACAGAAAAATCCTCTCAACCAAATAATTTTTTTTTTAATTATTGCTCCACCCTTCTGAGTTTTTATGCCCTCACTCCTATGTGTCCTCTTTAATCCTCCCTCCTCTTTCTGTCTACCTTCCCCGCTCTTGCGGCCGCAGCCAATTTTCCCCTCTGTGCCGTATTCACCGTGCCATTTCTGATACGTGCATAGGAAAACTGCAGAAAATCTATGTCGGTACAGTCGGTCCCAAGTTCAACTCTCGGCCGCGAGACGAATTTCATCGAAAAATTTTGAAGAAAAAATCCCGGCTGCTACCGGGGTTGGAACTCGGGCCTGCCGATCCGCTGGGCGTTGGCCGCCCCTTAGCCCGCTCAGCCACCCGGCAGTTTTCTCAACCGAATTACGGAACCGCAGCCGAATGGTGCCGGTGGGATCGGCGCTGCAATATAGCTCGGGATAGACCGCTGGATACATCACTATTTTTCTGGAGGATGCGTGTAAGAACACGTTCTATAATGCTGATGCTTGGATCCACACAACCATCGACGAAAGTCCACCAACCCAAAGAACCACTGTGTAAATTATCAAGTGAGGCCTCGAGGCCGATGGTCCGCTCACGTGCGATCCATAGAAACGCTGTTTTTAAAAATTATTCGATACTTTTAAATCGCGTATTTAGACTGTAATTTATCATTTTCTCTTACATCTTTCATGCTTTATCTTCGAATCGGCTCCCGCGTTTCTTAATGTGTCAATTTAGCATGCAACGCTACTTTTAAAAATGTGCAGCATTTATGGCCCGGTAGAATAAAAAAATATTACTGTACGTTCGGATAACTCGCGAACTTATAGAGTAGTGGAAGCGCAGCGCTGAGATAGGTGGCAAAATGATAGCTGAGTCAAGGAAATGCGGTGAAAAATACCTAGCAATTTATTCATGTGTTAGCATCGGTGTTGTACAATGATCGAGCGTGTGGAGCATCACTCCAGTAGAGTCGCGGTAAAGTGGAAGTGGTCCGTACTCCTGGCAGAAGGTGCAGAAGCGGCGTGTGTGACCGAGAGTTATCGAGGGCCGTGGGAGCTGACCGTTTGGGACACCGTGCTTCGCAACTCGCTGTCTGACGATGTCTGCGTTTCGGCGTCAGCGATCAGTATGCTGTCATCGTAGGTGGCAGCGAAAATGAGCGGGGAATGTGCAGTGTCTGGATGGAGAGTTCCTGCCCCGAGAGCTGCTTGCTGTGCTCTGCTTTTTGGAGCTCGAAGCTGCTCGTTATATAGTGGTTCTAGTCGCTGATTGCCGACGAGAAAGGCTTTGCTCGTGCCCCTTTGGAGGTAGGCCGCGCGAACTGCGGCGAGTCACCGCAGCGATGCGTGTACGCCGGGTGGCGTGAAGTTAGGCACGCTTGTGTGTATGACGGGCAGCGCGAAGTCATGCGCACTTGTGTTGCGATGCGAGCACTTAAGTCTCGCAAACAGTACTCAAATTTTCTGTTCCGTCATTTTTTAATAGCCGTGCGCGCATTTTTAGTGACTCACCGATAATAATTTTGGTATACATAGGGGAAACGGAGTGGCAAATAAGCATTTCCAAATATTGCGTTCTTCTCAAATATATATATTATACTTTATAAAAATAATCATAAAATATTCGGTTTTAAGAAATTCACGCGTTGTAATTTCGCGCATCTCGTTATACAAGATGACCTTGTCTGGATTTTGCCATGGGGGTAAACTACAGCCCGAGGTTGACGAGTCTCGCTTTATTCCAGCCATGGTGTAGACCCACCTCCGCCTTGTCCAGCGTCTCCCACTTTGGCGGAGTTCATAGCTCAAAGTCGACAGGCACGTGCCTGATGGAAGGTAATTTTCCCGTTCGTGGACACCGTGAATCCCGACCGGTAAATCCACGGCAGCCATTTCTCGCTAGACGATTCGGCAAGAAGAAGCGTAAAAGTTGAAAGAGTCCATGCAACTTAAACGCCTTCCAGAGCACCTACCCGCGGGATAACAGATTCTTAGTCTGTGATGTGTTCTACGGCGCAAACCTTTTTCTTGTCTGGGATGCGTGGCGCGATTCTAGCTTTCAAAATGTTCGTGCCCTAAAAAAAAAAAGCCAAACGCAGGGCAAACCATAGCAAATAACAGCTATGACATCGGCTCGCCTGCGCGCGAACCGATAGTGCCTTTTTCGTCACACACAACCACATGCCAGCGCACACCGACGAGCAGCAGTGTCCGCATGGTGGGGGTGTCGCCCTTCCGGGTACTAACACCCGTGCGTGTCACCCACTGACGTAGGCCCGCCACCGGACGCGTCTGGTTGGCGTCTGGTTGACATCAAGTAAAATAAGTGCTTGATAGTGATCAAGATTGCCGTTGTTCAGCGCCACTCGCCTTTCGCAGCAGCCCGGCGCGTGCTCCGTATACCTGCTCCGTTCCAGGGCCGTAACTTGTGAACCACTTCGAATATCAAAAAATCTTTTGGCACACATTTTCTACACATGTTGTAGATGTAATTTATGAAAAAAAATCGATTTTTTCGATCCGAAAAACTAGGGGACCCCCTTAAACTCATGAGATATACCATCTCCTCGCTTTCTTTCACTTAACAAACCGTCGTTCAATCGGACAATGGAAACTCCCTCTCCGCCCCTTCTACACAATGCAGAACACGCCACTCATATTATATTCTATAGCAATATGGTAGCTTTCTTAAAAAATACTTCGGAACCTCCGACGCGCTCCCCCCCTCCGCGTTTAGCTATGCATGTATTTCCACACGCGTGCCGGGTCTAGAGGGCGGGGGAAGGCCGTGTCTAGCCGCGCATTCCGTTGAGGGGAGGGTGACGTTTTAAAAGTTCTTTTAGCTTTTTAAATCGTTATTCTGAATAGAGAACTTTTAAGAATATTCTGTGAAAATTTGAGATCAATCGGGGAAAGACTCACGAAGTTACAGCCTGTGTTGTTTATGATTTACTTTCTTGCTATTTGTCATAGAGTAATGAAATATACGTGTAATACGGGATTTTTGGCTCAACGGACCACACAGAAATACGTATAACTTAGGTATTGTTAATGTCGACGTTTCGCTCGCGAAACCGAGGGTACCCCTTTGCCGACACTGTTCGCTATTACATTAATTGGGTGATGTTAGTTTGTTTATGTCCATCGATGTACTTCCGAACTCACTATATCTGTCCGTTGTGATTTGAAAACCTGACGCAACGTAGTAGACAACGTGGTGATCTCGCCCATCCGAATTTCTTCACCGAAGACGCTCGAGTGTTGATGATACCGCTACCCTTTTAGAGGCATGCCGTCATCCTTATCTGCGCGACTGCACACCATTGTGAGCGGGATGCTTCTGTGTCGTAACTATCGGCAGGAATCCTCAAGTCGATCCCCCTTGACGACTGTGCTACCTGTGGAGGTCAGATCGACAGACTTTCTGAGTTGCAATCCTGACCACTGGTTCTAATTACGTTTAGGACGACACAGGCCTTTCGGTCCAATTTGTGAGTCCACGAAAGTGATCGTAACCACGTGCGTCCTGCTGTTCGGACGATCGGCGAGTAAACCGAACATAGTCTCACGTCAAAGTCTCACGTTTGCACCAAATTTAATGCAGTTAAATTTGGTGCAAATGCAAATTCTATCCGATTACAAGCCGTTTAGGCAACTGCCCCTCATATATGACTCAGCGCGTCAAAAAACATTTGTTTGGCCCGAGCGCTCTACTGTTTGGGTTTGGATGCCAGCTGTTTTCTTCTCTATATAATCCCTAACCTTACCATCCTTTATGGACCTGTCATCGATGATTCAGCGTGAGGTAAGCCGATAAATTTCACTTATTAACGTTTTATTTCGAACTTTTTAGTATTAAAAACTTTAAAGTGTTTTTTCCAGAACCCACGTTTTCAAAGTCGGTGCCTCTCATAACTTCAAAACTACTGCACTGATTCTTTTAAAGTCCTGAACACTAATTCTGTACATTGTTTTGTAAAATTTGAGTTTTGTAAAATTTGTTATTTTTTTCCAATAATAAGTTAACCGATCTTTTTTTGCAAAAATTGCGTTTTTCACTCCAAAGTGTTCCCAAAAAAGAACCATTGAAATTTTGTAAAACCCTCCCAGCGTTACCGGGGAAAAGTGATTATTTAACGCAAACATTTTGAATTTTTTATTTCAGATGATTCAACACCGAGTTATGAGGGGCACCGCAATTCTAGTTTTTTCGAGGCGCTTCCAAGTTGTTGCCGTTATTGCCGTATTTTTTAATATTTATGCATGAAAATTGCACAGAATAATGTTAAAATGTTATATTTTAAGGCACTCATACGGATTTTTGGGTCCAAAAAATCGATTTTTTTTCCAGCTTTTTCGACACTTTGAAGTATCTAGAATCAGTTGCCCAAACGGTTTTTCGATTCTCGCATTCTTTCAATGAGAAATCGCATTAGAAAGGAGCAAGTACGCGCCCGCCGGCGGACTACCTGGGAGCGCATGAATCCGACCGCTCCGGTCCCCGGTAAATTAGAATTTAGGCAACGAAATATAATGAATTATTCTTCTAAACGTTAGATGGCTTCTTCTAATATTATCCTAAGTCGATAAATATTTTAAGAATGC
>JAPYZI010003306.1:0-44158 GCA_030523105.1 Ophioninae sp. A BG-2022a | reverse complement strand
TTTTGGCAGAATTTCAAAGTTGGACCATCGATTTTTGCAAATTTTTCCATACATACCCCTTTGCGTTTTTTTTAGCCATTTTTCAAGTGGACTTTATGGAAAAACTAAACGAGCTATCGATACGAATCCAACGCCATTATTTAAGTTAGGCAAAAACCTTTTCCAAACCCCCCAATTGAACCTCCGTAGCATATAAGAAGTTCACTCTACGACCTTTTGAAATATCGTGATTTTTGAGATTCCGGTAAAACGGGCCCGGAAGGTCGAAAAAATTTATTTCCCGTTTTTAACCTCTTAAAAGGGTCTATTCGATCAGAAATTTTCCGCTGATAACGAATATGCCAAATTTTTCGCTGAAACTACAAAATCCAACAAGGAAAATAGAAAAAACCTTTCTAAAATATGTTTTAAACATTAATCCCTACAGCGAGTTCAAAACGAATCAAACGGTGTATCATAAAAAAAAAAAACTAAAAAAAAAAAATAAATACAAATTCATCCCCGTCCATCGAACGAAACCGGCCAATTAATATTTCAACCAAATCCAGGATCGAGCCCCGGAAGTTCGAGGACCGAAAAAAAATCAGCCTTTGGGTCAGCTGGCTCGACCCAAAAGGCTCCTAAGCCCAAGCATTCGTGAAGTTAGCGATAATTAATGCGGTCCTAACCGCAGCTCTAACTCAATTTCCTGGTTTGGGCACCCATGACGTATCCTGTCATGGAGTCGGGGGAGGATTTGCGATCCGGTGTGGAAGGGAATACCGATTGGAAAAATAAACCTGATCCTAGCCAGTATCACACTCGATATCCCCCGGCATAATCCAATTTGAAAGTGTTACAATTCATCTCTGGGCTTCGTCCGGATCCTCAGCTAGCATCCAGTTTGAACCCTGGTGAAATTTCCCCCTCCCCTACCCCCCACCCTCCCTCGTTCCCCCTGCCGCCAACCTTCTCCTCGAAGGGTTATAAAATGCAAGCTCGGGAATAATTGGCACATTGTAATCTCCGAACATGCCGGGAAACGTTGGTAGGCCACACTGTTACGGGCTATAGATATAACGCCTCTCTGCTAATCGTTCGTAATCAATCGCCCGATTGCCGCGGCGCGATCACCGTCGCGTTTGCACACTGGGTGTCTAAACCGGACTTACCAACGAAGAGTTCCAAAGAAAACGACAATTTTCAAGGTTTTTCGAATTTTTTGTAGTTTAATTTTCCGTAGTTTTTGGAATTTGGAATTTTTTTTAGAATTTGGAATTTAGATTTATTTAGTATTTGGAATTTAGATTGATTTTTTTTTACATTTGGTATTTGAGAATCAGAATTTGCTTTTGGAATTTGGAATTCAGGGTTTTTTTTAGAATTCGGGATTTAGTAGCATTTTAGAATTTGGAATTTGGAATTTAGATTTATTTTTTTACATTTAGAATTTGGAATTCAGGATTTTTTAGAATTCGGGATTTAGTAGCATTTTAGAATTTGGAATTTGAAAGTTTTTTAGAATTTAGAATTTCGATTTTTTTAGTATTTGGAATTTAGATTTATTATTTTTTTTTTCCTTTAGAATTTGAGAATCAGAATTTTTTTAAGAATTTGGAATGCAGGATTTTTTAGAATTAGGATTTTAATAGAATTTTAGAATTTGGAATTTAGGATTTTTTTTTAGAACTTGATATTTTCCGGGACTTTGTACAATTTTTGTAGAATTTATAAATTAGAATTGAGCATTATTCTAGATCCTTCAATTTAAATATTTGATAATCGATAGTTTTTCAAAATTCACAGTTTCTTAAATTTATGAAACTAGATTTTTTTTCAGTCATTCGGAAAAGATAATTTATAATTTTTATTATACACAATTATGTTATTAATAAAAACACAAATTATTCAATTTTCGTATTTTTATTTTTACCCAAACAAATTTTTTACTTTTTTGAAAATAGAAAATAGGAAAATAGGAAAATACTTTTGAAAAATAATCTTTGCTTTCTTTTAATAGCTTTTCACTTTTACTCTTTTGTTTAAAAGAAATTAAATAATCAAATTAAATTTTTATTTTTTTTTTTTATTTTTATGTTCTTACGTGATATTTTATTTTGATAAATTTTATGCTCGATCAGGGTCACCCTGTATCGACTCGTGATTCTCTCAACTTTGTTATACGTATACTTACAAATGACGGAGGGAGGGGGTAGAGTGGGGGAGAGTGGGGGAGAGATGGTTGACTGTCAGTATGTGTGCACTTTCGAACATGATACATTTGCAGGATAGCCCAGAATGTTGAAGGTTCATAGACATCCGTGTTCCACGTCAAATACATTAAAGCGACGAGTTAATTATCCAAACCACTAATGGACTGTGCTCGTTACTGATTTTCGTGATATCAACCGACGATCAAGCGTGTTGTCATTCTGGACGTGGAAAAATCGAAAAAAAAGAACGAATTTTTGAATTTGAAAAAAAAATGAAGGATAGATTGGAATTTTGAAAATTCGACTTGATGACTGGACGATCGTATATCTTTTTTTAAAAATATCAAACCAAATTCTTTGATTTAACAGTTCTGTAAAAAAATTTTCTCACAAAGAAAAAACAATAAAAAATTGTGTTTCTTTTTTTAATTAAAAGAAAAAATCAAACGAAACACAAAAAAAAAAACAAACAAATAGAATATCGAATGAAAAATAAACACAAGATTTTTGTAACTTTTGATTTTTCAAAAACTCCATTATTTATTTATTCAACCAAAAATTGCATGAAATTTCTTATATTTCAAAAACTATTATATATTTATCTACCCAAACGAAAAAATTACACGAATGAAATTAAAAACTGTTTAAAAACTCCATTATTTATTTATCCAGTCAAATAAAAAAAAAATATATATTTGACTGAGAAAAAAAACTATTTTTCTTTCATTTTTAATTGTTCAGAAAATTTCATTATTTATTTATACGAACTAAAAATAAAAAAAAGATTTAAAACTAAACGAATCGGAGTATCAAATGATTCAAAAAAGTTATCAAGTTTTTTACAACAATCGAGGAATTATGGTGTTTTTGTTAACGAACGTCACTAAATATAAATCGATCGTTTTGAAAGCCATAAAAAAGTGAGTGAAATATACGAAAAGCGAATTTAATAATAAACGAGAGAGAGAGAGAGAAAGAAAAAAAAGGGCGAGAAATAAAGGGGTTGATTTTGGGGGTTGTGGAGCTTAAAGGGGTTGCAGATCGGAAGTGCCCAATAAAAACAGCAAGAGTCACCTATACGTGTTAATTCCCAGTCCATATTGCGTCGATAAACTGGAGCAATATGGGATCGTCCCGCACACGCGATCTCCTCGTAATTTCCCACGGCTGAAACGACCGAATCGTACTTTTTGTTTAATCGCTTTATTAACTTGATAAACGGACTGATATTGGCCTCGTTTCGTTAACAGGGATGTCTCGCCAACTACCATCAAATTTCTCCTCTTTTAGTTTGTTTATATTTATTACACGAACGAATTAATCGGCCGCCCCAAACTCGTGATTGATTCGTCGGAATCAAGGATTATACATAATATCAAAACTCATCACCCCCTTGACTTTCAAATCATAAAAAAATAAATTTTTTTGAATTTTTTAATTAACCAAGTCCCAGACTTGAAAATCAGCCAATTCAATATTTTTTCCCAAGTCTGGGTTTAAAGCAATTATTTTGTTAAGCTTCGATTTTATTATTAATATTTTATTAATTTTTTTGTTCGATGAATTGATTTTTGAAAGTTTGGAATTTATTATATTTATTCATTATTTCTTTTGTTTTATTTATTCAATTATTATATTTATTATTTTTTTTATTATAAACTAGAAAAGTTCATATTTATAACATATAATATTATTAAGATTTAATGTATACTGTATAAAATTAATTACTTCGTTAAAAAAAAAAAGATTAATTTACTTTTATTCGATAAATTTAATAAAAATACTTCGATATAAATAAATAAAAAATAATTAAATCAATTTTGATTAATAAAAAAAGAATCGATCAACGTAAAATTTGTATATACATTAAACATTTAAAAATACCCAAACCCCCGAACCAAATAACCCAAACAAACCCAAACAAAGAAAAATGAATAATCCTATTTTCATTTGTCGACAAATATAGCAAAAAAAAAAAATATTATAACCGTCAATAAAATACGAAAAAAATCGAACAATAATAAAGGATGTTGCAAGACTGAGTGCCCGGCACCCCCGTCCCTGGAAACGTCCATTACACCCCGTCCTCGAATTCCTTTAAAAGCGAGCCCCAGAAAATCCTTTTAATTTAAGGTTGCCACATTTTCCTCGACGAGCGTTTAATCACTCCTGTTGAAGGCGTCCCAACCAAAAAAAGCAAAAAAGAAAAAAAAAAATTACAAAAAAGAAAAAAAAAGCATCGAGTAAAAAGGGTGAGAGTCTTTGTAAGGGTTGTAGGGGGTGGGTTTTTCTCCCCGAACGTTCTTAAGTCTTGACAGCAGTGTAAACAAAAATGGCGTCATTATTCAATTAGCAAAGTGAGTCGAATAAAAGAGCCGAGTAAAAAAAGGGGGTTGGGGGTGAGTCGGGGGTTGTTAAGGGATGGTTAGGAAGAGTCTTGAAGCTAGAATCCTCCAGTGGAGAAAAAAGAAGGAGCCTTGTGATTCGAACAGTCTGGGCCACCATTGAGAGAAAAAGGAGGGTAGTTTTTCCACCCCTTATGAGAGGGGTTGGTGGTTCGAGGGGTGAGGGGGTAGATATCGTGTTATTCACGAAAAGAGCCGTGCACCAACGAGAGAGCCAAGTGCCGCAAAAGAGTCATAAAAATAAATAAACAACCCCCACCAATCTCCAACCCCTTCAACCCCCGTGTTTTTTAGGGGTGAGTTTTACCGCGAGGGTAAAAAACATCCTGAATAGGGAGAGTTTTCGTGTACTTTGTTTACGAAACGTTTCGTGTATAAACGGTGAGACAGTGGCTTTCGGGCAAAAATCCACCCTCACGATTTCACCCCTAAAATACACCCCTCCGCCCTTCGGAGTCCCGGAATTTCTGTGTATATATATTTTTGTTTATTTTTTTTATATATATATATCTATGCCTATAGACAATCGGAAAATTCATCCGCGTTTCTCCACAGTTCCGTTTCACTAATTACCCCCGATTTAGGGTAATGTTGTTTTTATTCCGGAGGGCATCCATGCTCGACTATTTAATGTACCGGAGAAAGGGGATGGGGGTTGGAGCAGCCAGAAGGTCAACTACCTTCACTATTATTTCTTTTGATATTTTATATATATATATATAGAAAAAAACAAAACTATTTATATATATATTTAAATAGAGAGAAAAAACGAAAAAATAGTACTTTTTTTTTATTCACGTCAATATTTAAAACAATTTTTATTTATATTTTTTTTATCATAATAGGATTCTTTCTATTTTTATTTGATTTTTATATTTATGTTTCTTTACAAAATTAAAAAGATTTAAAAATATTTGTGTACATAAAAATAACATAAATATTTATATTTAATTTTTGTATTTATTTTTATTTTTTCAAGAAATATAAATATGCAAATTAATCAAAAATAAAATGAATCTTTTTCTGATAATGATATACAAACAAATATATTTTTTAACATTAAAATGTATTTTTAAAAACCTAGCACGATTTTTTTTTTAAATATATATATATATATATATAAATGTAGAATATGAGAAAAAATAATAGGGCAGGTAATTTACTCTCTCGATGCACCAACCCCTTTACCTTTTCTCTCTTCTCTATTTATATATATACGGATATAATTTTTTTTTTTTTTTCAATTTACAAAGTCTATCTACATGCATAGAGGCACGATACCTCGCCTGTACGAAAGCAGCTGTTGTTTTTAATTTCGCCACGAAGGCACGAAGTTTACAGATTTTTTTTTCTTTTTTTTTTAGTCGAGGAGGGGTGGTGGAAGGGGTTCGTTTTTTTTCTCTCTGGTGAAGGGTAAACAGCGAATGGACTCGTGGGCTCCACTAAGCTCCGATGGACTTCAAACACCATTTTCGTGAATTTTGGTACTCGAAAGGTCGATTATGGGAAAAAAAAAGGTCTTGTTTCGGATTTTTATGAATTAATTAGTAAATTAAATGTTTTTTTTTTTTTTTGACGTTTTAAATCTTTCGTCGAAGCATCGTCATATTTCGTAATTTTACGTGGCGTAAAAAAAAAAACATTGAATTTATTTCTTGTTTTGAAAAAAATAAAAATCATCTGTTGATTAAAAACATTGATAAAAATCATCGTTTGATTAGAAAAAAAATAATAAAAATCTTCTCCTGATTAAAAAACAATCAGGTTTTTATTAAAAAATAAATAAACATAATTTTCCGATTACAAAAAATTGAAATAATTGTTCGATTATAAAAAATTGAAAATATTTTTTGATTATAAAAAATTGAAATTATTTTTCGATTATAAAAAATTGAAATAATTTTTCGATTACAAAAAATTGTAATTATTTTTTTATTACAAAAAATTGTAATTATTTTTTTATTACAAAAAAATGTAATTATTTTTTTATTACAAAAAATTGTAATTATTTTTTTATTACAAAAAATTGTAATTATTTTTTTATTACAAAAAATTGTAATAATTTGTTGATAAAAATAAAAAAATGAATTACTATTACGAAGATAATCGTTACACGATAATAACGGCGCAAGTTCCTACTCCTCCCTCGGCCGCCCCTATTTTCCTCTTCCTTTCGGAAGCCTCCACTCCCGAATCATAAATTAACATTAACGGAAGCTCGAGCGTGTCACGTGTATTGTTGAGCGTGTCCGGTGTCAGGAGTGATTTATCGATCGGCCACCCGTCGTATGGAAAAACATTTAATTTAGCCTTTATTCGAGCGAACGGGCCCGTCGATGCAAAACGACATTGAATTGGGCTCGTGAAAATTTATCACGACAATTTGACATTTGGCAGGTAGCTGGCGGAGCCCCACTCATATCGTATCATGAAAACTCGAGCCATCGTGCTTGCCAACGAAAATTCCTTTCTCGCCTTATTTTCCTCCGTTTTGCAACGATAAATCATTTTTTTTTATAAATATGAATAACACACGAAAGGGAAACTCATTTTTGTTAATAAAAAAATTCATCGTTTTTCAATATAAATAACAAATTAAAAAAAAATGTTTTTTTTTTTTTTAATTCCCTTCTTCTCGATATTTATCCTAATTTTTACATTTTTAATTGTAAATAAAAATAAAAATAAAAGATTTCTTTTATTTGTATTATTTTTAATACGAATTTTCTATATTTTAAATGTAAACAAAAACAAAACGACAATTGTTTGTTATTTCTTCTCGTTTTTTTTTCCCTACAATTTCTTCTTTAAATCGTACAAATTTAAAAAATCAATAAAAATTATTTTCGATATAAAATAAAAAAAAAAAAATAAAATAAAAATACTTTGCCTATATTTTCCAAAAATGTCTCCTCTTTGTAAACAAATAAAAATAAATGGAAAATTTAAGGTTTTATATTTAAGGTTTTCTCGTTGTCGTCCTTTTAAACTGAAAGGTTTTCGTATCTTTTTTTAAATAAATAAAAAAGAGCGTTTATCGCGTTGGAACGATGCAATATTGAATGCCACGAGGTCCGATCGGACACGACAACATCCCAGAGGTTTCCAGTGGCTACCTGAAGATCGATCAATATTTCAAGGGCTGCGAATTGATGGCAAGGCTTTGTCGACGAAGGTATGGGCAAGGGTGGTGGAGGAGGAGGGGGCAATTGATTCGTAGATCGCATGAATTTAGTAGGAAGAGGAGAAAAGCCGATTTGCCGGTTGGTCCGGGTGTCGGAGGATCTTAAGTTCGCGAAGCCCAGAAGGTTCATTGGAATTGTAGGTAGTCTGGTAAGAGACCACGCATTTCTAATACGTCTCTTCTCCAAGCCTCGCCACATCTGTCGTTTCCTTCTCTCTCTCTCTTTCTCTTTTCTTCTAATTAATAATTATTCAGATTTTTTTACAATTATAATCATTTTGTATAATTATTTATAATTATTCAGTCATTTATTATAATTGTGATTATTTTTTATAATTATTTATAATTATTCAGGCGTTTATTATAATTGTGATTATTTTTTATAATTATTTATAATTATTCAGGTGTTTATTATAATTGTGATTATTTTTTATAATTATTTATAATTATTCAGGTGTTTATTATAATTGTGATTATTTTTTATAATTATTTATAATTATTCAGGCGTTTATTATAATTCTGATTATTTTTTATAATTATTTATAATTATTCAGGAGTTTATTATAATTATGATTATTTTTTATAATTATTTATCATTATTCAGACGTTTATTATAATTCTGATTATTTTTTATAATTATTTATAATTATTCAGGCGTTTACTATAATTCTGATTATTTTTTATAATTATTTACAATTATTCAGGCCTTTATTATAATTGTGATTATTTTTTATAATTATTTATAATTATTCAGGCGTTTATTATAATTCTGATTATTTTTTATAATTATTTATAATTATTCAGGCGTTTATTATAATTCTGATTATTTTTTATATTTATTTATAATTATTCAGGCATTTTTGATAATTATAATTATTTTTTATATTTATTTATAATTATTCAGGCATTTTTGATAATCATAATTATTTTTTGTATTTATTTATAATTATTCAGGAATTTTCTACTCGATTTCATCTTTCCTATTAAAATATTTTATGCAATACGCATTTTAATAATAATAACAAATTCTTTATAAATTTCGTATATATCTATTTTTAAAAATTCTGTTTTCATTTGTTTGGGTTCTCTTAAACAAAAAAACTTTTTTTTCCACGTTTTTTAGAATCGTTATCTTTTTTTTTTGGTTATCTTTTTCTCGATTTATGTTTCGTTGTATTTTGGTATTAGGTGGCAAATTATGATAGGCAATAGTAAATTATTTTTCTCATCATCATCATCATCCCCCTCGTTTTTTTTTTCTGGAGTCACGAGGGTGGTCCGGGATTTTATCAGTCCCTCTCTTTCTGGAGCCTAGCCGGAGGCTCTCCTCTTTTTGCCCAGTCCGCACACACTGGGATCAATAATGCAGCAACCACTCGCCGTTCTCTCTCTCTCTTCCTCCCCCTCCCCCCTCCTTGCCACTCTTCCCACTTGAAAACCCTAGCCCGGCAAGAGGAGGAAAATCCCCCCCCTCCATCAGCCGCTAGGCTCGAGCTACCCCGTGCCCCCGTTCGAAACCGGACTCGGTCGGTATCACCGTTACCGACCGAGTCCGGTTTCCAACTTTTTCTCCCCACCCTTTTTTTTTCTCAACCTTCGACCAACACAGCTTTCTTTCTTCAACCTCTTTATCGGCTACCAACTTTCGCTCGACACCTCTCTCCTAACTTTTCAGGCCTGGGATTCCGCTTGAATCCATCCAACGAAACGTCTCCGGGCTACTGCAGCGTCTTAATTAGACGCTTATCAACAAAAATCGATATTTTTTTTTTTTTTTTTTTGGTTCTGGAGAACAAAATTTGGACTGATAAGCCATGATTCTTTCTTCGTGATGATGATTTTAAGGATTTTATGACGGGTTGGATTACTTATTGGTTTTTTCTTTTTTAGAATAATCATTGTTTTTCTAAAATTATATATATTTCTTTTTCGAGAAAAATAACTGTATCCTAAAAAAATATTTATTTTTTTTCTAGAACGATAATATATCCAGAAAAGTATCTTTTTCGAGAAAAATAATATACTATTAGGAAATATATAATTAGGAAAAAAGGTTTTCCTAAAAAGTATGTTTTTCTAGAAAAAGCTTTACTAAAAAAAAAATATTTTTTTCTAGAAAAAGCTTTACAAAAAAATATATTTTTTTCTAGAACGACAACTCTTCCTAGAAAAATAATACACCTATAAAATATTCTTTTTCAAGAATAACTTTTCGAAAAAAAAAAAAATTCTTCGAAAAATTCAGAAACCTAATTACTTCTAAAAAAAAACTCCTAAAAACACTTCTAGAAAAATCGGGTGTGAAAAAATAGAATTTTTAATTCGCCAAATAATCTTTCCACATAAAACGTGTTTTATAAAATAATAATAATAATTATTATTATTATTATTCAACAAAGTGCGACAATTTTTTTTTCTTTTTACGTTATTTTTTGACATTTCGGTTTTTCGGGGTTTCGAGGTTTGTTGAAAGGTTGGTATCATCGATGTTCACTTTTCCATCGATGGGAGGCTCAGAAGAAAAGCCATTATCGTTATTCGTACCGAGAGGGATGATTTCGAGTTTGGGATCTCGTTCGGTCCGCGTATTTTCACGGTTGGTCCACATCGGACTCGGGAGTGCCTCAACCCGGAAGGATACAGAGATATTCGCCTTGCCAGAATCGCGAACGATTTCAAAGAAAATCGTCCCCGGATTTTATTTGGCTCCCCCGGGGATTCCCCTATACCGAGAGATTGGCTTGAAAATATTTCGTGGCGTGTCCTGCCCGACGAAGATACGAGAGACTAACCGCTCTCCCCTTAAATTTATATACAACAATATACGTTATCGTCTTCCACCGGAAGCGGATCTTACCCCCTCTCTTATTCGACTTGCCATTCCCGAGGGATAATAATAAATCAATATTTAAAAAATAAATACACGATAATAATAATAATAATAATAATAATAATAATAAATTAAAATGTAATTATATATAATAAATATTAAACAAAAACAACGGGGATTAATAAACAAAAATGGGATAACAATGAATGGAAATAAAATCACAATAAATAAATATAAAAAAAAGTAAAAATAACATAAAAAATTATTGATTAAATGAATTATTAAATAAATAAATAAAAATTCAATATTTTCTCATTTCTCGAATAATTTTTCACGCAAATTTCAATTCCCCAACTCAAACAATTTTTTTTTCAATTTATCAAGTTCGAACAAAAATAAATTTACGAATGAAAAAGAAAAAAGAATTCCAATTTGGAAATTCATTTTTTAATTTGACAAAATTTATCCAAAAATCCAGAATCATTTTCGAAGTATTTCAAAATATTTGTTTAGTTCTGGCAAATATTATTGAATTTCCAAAAATTCTTAAAACACCAAACAAAAAAAAAATGTTTTTCAAACTTCCAGAATGTTAAAAAAAAAAGAAACTATGGAAAAAAAATCAAATATTTTTTTTAACCAACTGAAATATCGTTCCGGTAAATTTCAGCTGGAAAATCTTTCATACGGAAGAATGCATTTCGACTGGTAAGGAAATGTACACATTTTTCTCGACTATTACGAGGTTTCTGTTTGACCAAAGCGTACGACTGTTTGCCGATGAAATTGTGTTAAAAGCGGACACTTTTGTGTCCCGAGACCCCGCGCGGTTTTTTTTCTCCCTCCCCCTCCCCCTCCACTCCTAATCCATTTTTCCATCTTTTCGAGCGTAGCATTGCAAAGATCTCGGTAAGGTAGACCCTAGCTTTGGTATCTCACGTGCAGCCGTGGACTCTCAGTTAGGGTAGAAATTATAGTCCAATATTTGCATTTGACCATTTTTCACGGGAAGAACCCAGGGGAGGTTACGTCGAGAGAGGGCTCCGTGCGAACGCGATTTCTCTCCGCGAAGTGGATTGTGGAAAAGTCCAATTTAAATGTACACCTACGTACGATTCGTGAAGCACCGAAAAATAAACAACAAATAAATAAAAACGAACAACGTAATCGAAGAAAAAAATAATCATTTTTTGGAAAACACGAATTTGTCAAAATCCTTTCTTCGTAAATGTTTTTTTTTTTTTTCTGTTCAGTACAATTATATTCCTTTTTTAAAAGGAATTTAAACACTCGAATGATTGTTTAAAAAATTCATTTCGTATTTCAATGAAATTGGAATAAATAAAAATTTGTAATAATTATATGTAACTTTTTTGTCAAACAAAAATGAATTCGAATTTTGTATGATTATTTATTATTTTTTAATTTATGAGAAATAAAAATTAATTCTACGTTTGTTAAAAATATGAATTTACCATATTTAAAATAGTTAAAAATAAAAGATAAAAATAATAATGAATTGTTGTTTTTAATAATTTCATATAAATTCGTAATCAATTTGAAATAAATAAAAATGTAATATCAATAAATTGAAATTGATTATTAAATTAAATTAAATACGGATAAAAATAATTATTTTTATTCGTAATGTTAGAAAAATTAAAAAAAAAAAAAAATTGACAAAACGTGTATTTTTCGAGGGCTGAAAGTAGAATCCTGGTTGAAGGTAATTTCCGCGTGGATAATTCGAAGGTGGTACGCAAAATGCACGAAAGGAAATTCGTCTCAAGGGCCAATGGAAGAGCGTTTGGGGTTCGTGGGTTGAGTTCCCTTCGCGTCCAACATCACGCCAAAGTTTTATCAATATAAGGCTCTCCCGAAATAGGCGGTGGTGAAGGGAGGAGGGCCGAGCGAGAACTTGATATCGACTAAACTGAAATCCTACGGTAAATATTTGGAGGGCTCCCGAGCACGTCCTGCGATCCGAGGAGTATCGAAAACATGCTAACGCCAACAGTATTTCGCAGTTCGGTTAAAACTACCCCCTCGAGCTTGAGGGATGTTTAATTCGATTGTAAATTCGGTTTTGACAATTGGTAAAAACCAATGTTTATCAACGATCCATTTTGTTTGGGTTTGTTTGGGTCCATATTCAAGCCTATTTATATCGGCTTTTTTTTTTATCCAGTTTGTTTGGGTTCGTTTGGGTTCATAAGTGATTCAGTTTATTGGGGTTTATTTTTGTTCCAGCTGGTTTGGGTTTGCTTGGATTTACTTTTATTCCAGTTTGTTTGGGTTCGATTGGGTATATCTTCAATCCAGTTTGGGTTTGTTTGGGTCCATCATGAATTCAGTTTTTTTGGATATTTTTCGGTCTATTTTCACTCAAATTCCAACAACCAAAAATTCCTTCGGACGAAAAAGTGGCAAATTTTTTATTTTCTTATTTATCACTCGAAAAGAAAAACATAAAAAAAAAAAAACATAGATCGCCATACAGTGTCGTCAGCTTTGGATTCCGTTCGTATCTCGGAATCCTCTTAACGCTCCTTTCACCCCCTTGACCTCCACCCCTTGGGGTAACAACCGAGTGTAATCCCTTTTCAGATTTCGGCCTTTCCAATTAAACGTGCGAAGCCGGGAGACGCCGTAATGCGCCCGGAGGATAGCCATTCAGGAGGAGGGAAAGATGGAGCCAAAATCGCGTCGATAAATCACAAATTTACAAAGAGGATTAAGGGGTGATCGGGCGAACGGAAAACAAAGTGAATTCTGGTTGGGCCTTGGATTCCCCCCAACGACCATTACCATTCCTATACTTCGCAGATTCATCAGTCCGCTTTCTCAGCCGCTCGCCGAAAATACCACGGAGTTAATTATCCGATTAATCCAGAAACAAAAGCGATCACTCCCTCGGCCCTCAACTGCCTTCGTTTCCAATCAAAGACGTCACGACCGAAATATAACGAACCAGTCAGCCCGAAATATCGTCCAATCAAAATCTTAAAAGTCTTTTAAAATACTTGAAAAAGATACTCCAACCCAAAAATCAATGGGACCTCCAACCCTATAACCCAAACAAACCCAAATCAATGGGACCTCCAACCCTATAACCCAAACAAACCCAAATCAATGGGACCTCCAACTCTATAACCCAAACAAACCGAAATCAATGGGACCTCCAACCCTATAACCCAAACAAACCCAAATCAATGGGACCTCCAACCCTATAACCCAAACAAACCCAAACAAATGGCCACGGTAATCGTATAACCCAAAAAAATCCAAACAAACCTAAACAAATGGGCATTCGAACCGGTAACCCCTTAAAGATTTTCGAAAACCCTGAAACGTTACATCCTCCAATAATTCGAAAGAAATTCGTATCAACTAGAAGTCTGGATAAGAATTTTCCATAGATTTAACGTTAAAACATAGATTTTTAACAAATCTTCCATTTTACCCCCTTAAAATAGAAATTTCGAAAAATCCGTTCGCAAATGGTGCCTGCGTCGTAGTATCGACGTGCCCTAAAAATTTCACGTTTCCAGCTTTAGCGGAAGCTTGTATACGAAAACGAGAATGAACGAGGCAAAAGAGGTTGAAGAGGACATCCAGGACACTTGATTGGGCGCTCTTCCACGACTAACGAGCCTCCCTTCAAGGACTTAAAAATGAAACAACGGTGAATCTTTTTTTTTTCCTGCCTACGCTTTGCTCCGAATTCCCGAACGTCGAAACTGTCCCGTGCATGAAAGTGTCGCTTGTGTTTCGTTAAGGCCTGAAATCCCCTCGTGTGTCACGAGGATCATCGACAGGACACTCCAGCTCTGCTTTTCCACTTTGTTTTTCCACTTTGGCTAACGAGCTGCGAAGAAATGAACAGCGAGTGAACTTCTGCTGCATTGACAGTACTGTCACTGTCTCTGAGTACATTTCCATGGTACTGATGTGAACCAGAACCTAATTAGACTCTGCCAGGTCTAATGAGACCCAATAGAAAACCCTAATCAAGTGCCGGTTCTGTTAGAAGTCATAATTATGTCTTTATCGATGGAAATTCAATACCAGATTGAAAAACCAAACCCTTGGAATCTCATAAACTGCCATCTGATGAGGGAACCACCAATAAAGTCTAAGGAAGCCTAGAAGATCGGTAGTCATTAGGATACGACTGTTTTCATCAGTTTCTAGGATTTCCCATCTTCCAGAGATGATGGAGTTCATCATTGGCTATTTTTACCTGACTCTTTCAATCTCCTGGCTCCAATGACCTTCAAGGAAGGCCAATGAGGTCGAAATATGATTCAATGAATCCTGCTGGTGGTGATGACTCTTCTTATCAGCGAGTCCACAGGAATTGTAGTTTCGCGAGTTCTTCCTCGGTTTATCCAACATGAGAGATACCATCGGAATGTTTAGGATTGCGCCAGGACCTTTTGGGGTTGAGATTGCTCATCCGAATGACGTCCTTGAGGGACTAGACAGTTGTTTGTCAGTGGATATTTCTCCAGAATATTTCTACCGCTGCTGCCATTATGTCTCTACATGAAAGTTGGTCCCCCCAAACCCAGGAATTTATTCATCGAGTGAAGAAGTTACGAGGCCAGTTATCACCGAGTGATAACTCTTATTGCTGTAATAAAATCACGCCGTTTCTCCAGCCATCCCGTCGAGAAACGACGAAACATCTCGTGTCCGCTTCGGAACCCCTCGTAATCCTGCGCATACACTGCGGTACTCCTCTTTCTTCTCCGTCGTCATCCTCGTGTACAACATAAAACAAATGTGTACCACATAGCCGTTTGCCTTCAGCGACCGAAATTTCCTCACCGAATGTCAGTGGAATGTAGTCCACGATGAATGTTGACCAAGAGGTTAGGATTATGAACTGTACCAAGTCTGTACGGTGAACGAAAAGTTGATAACGTTTAAATGCCCGTTCCAATTGAAAGAAAAGAACCAAATATGACCAGAACTTGACAGGAACTTCCCGTGACCTAGTGTAGATCATTGAAGGCATTAGAGACTTCTAAGCGCCATGTTTATCGGGTTTAAGCAAAGAAATTTGTATGCACGGATCGATTGGACCCAGGACCATCATCGAATGCCTCTCGTAACGACGGTCCATCAGGATACAATCGGCGTTAAGCGTCAGCCAATGATAAATCCTTTGGAGGTTCGAAGAGGATGTCATTGGGGATTGAAGGAGGAAGAGACGAGAACGGTAAAAGGAACCGGACTTGGTCTTCCGTCTCTAATTAATTCAATGAAACACTCTATCGTCTAATTAGGACGAAGGAAGCGAGGAGTGGACGCCGAGTCCAACGAGGAGGAAGGAGATTCATTCGGAGTATAATAACCCGGTTGGTGTCGTCGCCTCGACTACGTCTTTGCTTCGAGAAATGAACGGAAGAGAGACGGAGGCTAGGGCAAGGGGGGAGTCTCGTCACAGGCCCTGCTTTAACAATCTTGAGTCTTGATTAATTCGATGGAACATTCCTAGGTGTACTACGAAGAGCCCTGGTGGCGCAAGGTTCAACCGTCAGAGTTCAACGATAATTAATTTTGGGTAACACCGCGCTGACTATGGTTCGCTAGTTCGCATTCGCTCGGTTTCCTGATTTCGAAGCACCGAGTCTACCAGAACTGGTGTACCTTCCATTTGCGCGACCGGAAGATTTGCGGTTCGAAAGGGGGAAAGGAGTGGGATATGGAAGCTGGTAGGAATCGGGGGACCAACAATCCTGGGTGTACCATCACGAAATTCCACGTTGCTTTTATCCGCGCAGCTTGGATTAGACCCTAAGATTACTGCGCAAGTCAACTACGACTAGGATTCGCAAATTCGTCTGGGCTTTAAACGTTTCACTCGTGACGAAAGCGGCCCTCCCCTATCCCGGGCCATATTTGGCGTTGATGACGTTCGAGGATTTCTGCCGAGGCTTCATTTGACACTGGCGGTGAATTTTAACGCGGCGAATTACGTAGGAGAAAATGGTCGAGGTCTAAACTCGTCTAAATGTTGAAAGGAACCAAGGGGTTTCATTGTACCGGTGATGACCATTCCGCAGGATTCATAATAGTCCACAATCAAGAATTTTACTCGTTACTACGTGCTTTTGGACATTCCCATGCTGAAACGAGGTGTGGACCCAGACCCATTATCCAATTCCCTGGTCGATCCCATCACCGGTTCGTAACCCACTTGCCTTACTTCTCTACCCACCCCTGGTACACTGCTTGGGCTTGGCTAGCTTGAATTCTGGATGGCTGCGTCCGTGCGCAACTCCGCTCCACCTAACCCAATAGTGAATTATGGTCGTGCGGTAAGACGCAAGGGAAATGAGTTCCAGAAGTCTGGAGACCTATGTACCATTCGTTCCAAGTTGAATTTCATGTCCCGGAGTCTTGATGCAAGTCCATGTTTTAAATTGACGCATAATTCAATCCGGATAGATGGAACCAAGCTGTAGGGGAGGCCTGGTTTGGTCTTCTATCAGATGAAACATGAAGACAGTCACGTTTCGAAGACAACTGGAAGGCCGTTTGGAAGCTAATGTTGGATTGCTGCATCCATGTGTAGCCTAGGCCAGCTATAAATCCAACATTGAATTACGGTTACCGAATAATAGGAAAGAGAAATGATTTCCAGAAGTCTGGAGACCCCTTTAGCATTGATTCCAAGTTCGATTCGAAAGCTTGGTTGTTCGATAAGTCTACGTTGGAAATGAATATTCCAATCCAGATAACTGTAAACCCCAAGCTGGAGGGAAGACTTGTGTTTTGGTCTTGTACCATCAGGTTGCAGCATCCACCACAGCTACGTCTCAAAGACGTACCTTTGCCTACACCTTTCCAATGGGGAATCTCCCTGGAGAATCGACTGTACTGATCAAGGATATACGAGGTGTATCGAGCTCTACAGGACCTGTGAAGTAGGTTGGAGGGAATCTGCTGGTGGATACATCTGCCTGAGGAAGAGAAGTACATCGGTGAAACCAAGGACGGAGAATCGGTTCGAGTCTCAAGGGAAACGGGCGGGGCCTCCCAGTCTGCTCTCTGATTACTGCATTCAACACAATCTCCACCATTGTCTCTTCTCACACCAAGAAACTCTCACTCGACCAAGAGAACGTATTAATATTAGGATGCAGTCGGCGAGTCTCTTCGCATCAACGCTCCAACACCCTAGGCTTTGTGCCTACCAGGCGCAACCGACAAACCAGCGAACCAACGGTCCACCAACAGGACTAGTTTGGGCCGAGAGTAATCCTCAGCTTTTAGGCTAATCTCTTTTACCTAATCTTTCGTGCATTCGTTAAAACGTGTACTATGGTTGCTTCCACCACTACCTCACGTCCCACTGACTTATATCCAATCTCAGGTAGTGAATTAGTTATCTTGAGGAAGACACTGCTTCGGAGATTATTCTAATTACTGACGATTCGTTCTCCGATCACTTAATGATACGTGTCTTTTCAGGAAAACCGAAATTGAACAACTGCTGGAGCTCGTTCGAACCCTACCCGTTGGACCCTATTTTCGACCAAAGAATCTGACCAATTGATTGATCCAAATCACTGCTCATTGGAACCCTACCAGTTCGACCAAAGAACCTGACCAATTCGTTGATCCCAATCGCTGCTTTCCAATCTCATTGGGTCTATTGGAAACGACTGATAGATTTTTTCTTTATTATGAATCAATATTAGATATATTCTAGATGTAGTCCTGATACAAATCATGTACTTTAATCGATGAGGAGTTGGTCAAAAAATTTGTTTCGTTCGTCCAATAGAAGACGCAAGTGATCGAAGAGGCTCGGTCAAAGAAGGTGTGGAAGTAGATGAATCGATTGGACTGAGGTGGAGCGAGAAACGATAGCGACCGAGCCAAGATAATACTAGGTCTGGACTGGATCGCAATCGTCTATCTTGGCTTGGATGAATCGCGTGTACAGTTTTCCTTTTTCTTTTACCACGAACGGTGGATCGTGCTAATGTTCTATCTGGGTCGTTGTTGTCAAGGGGGATTGCACATGACGCTGTTTTTACTTTTTTTTAAAGAAATAAGCCCAACCCAAATCAGGTCAATTTTCCTTATCGTCCTACGATTCGTCTTTATTAGAGAAACGGAAGGTAATTTGGAATACCGTTTTGTTTTAGGCCTGAATGGATTTTTTAACGTAAACCCAATCCCAACCCCTACAGAGTGTCTTATCGCCTTTTAATCTCTCTTTATTAAGGGGAAGGAAGATAATTCGGAATACCTTTTAGTTTTAGGACTGTAATTTCTTTTCTATCATGAATAAAAAAAATAATTTTTCAACTAAATCAAATAAACATTCATATACTATCAACCTGTAACCTATTAATCTTTCAAAAGATGATTAAGCAAATATCTCCTGAGTTTTAAAAAACAGTTATTCAAAAAACGTTCTCGTAGTGCTTTTTTTTCAACATTTGACGTCAGATATTATTAATGATTATTCATCAATGGACCACAAATAGAATTTAACGAGGTTTTTACAGAATCCTTCCTTATTTTTAAATAACATTTATAGATTTTGACTTTTGAGGTTTATTTTAAGCTGGATTTATTCTTTTTAAGTTTGTTTAGCCTAGATTCTCTGTTTTTAGTTTTTTTAGGTTAGATATTTTACTTTTTAGGTTTCGAGGCTAGATTTTCCCTTTTGTTTGATAAACAATAAATATTGAAAAATATTTCCATCAACCTTCCCTTTTTTTACCACCAATTTTTATCACCAAAAATTTGCCTTATCACGAAGTTAAAGTCTTCAGTCATGCAGGGTTGAAGATTTGTATGGATAATGATCGTTTTTCCACACACGCCTGTGTTTCGACGTTTAGAGTGAAAAGGCGATGTAAAAAAAAAAAAAAACAGCGAGAAGTAGCTTTCAACGCGTCACAGGCTTGAAGATTCATTCGATCGAGGCAGTGCATCGATAGTGATTTATCGCACAGCCTTATCCTGCTCCTACCCCCTCTTTTTCCCCTTCCACCTTCGCGAGACTTTAGGATCGATCGATTCTCTTGTATTTTACGGGCCTCTCGTGATTTATGGTTCATCTCGAATCAGCCTTCGCCAGCACTCCTCACTGCCACCCACAATCATCCACACCCGTACCTTATCACAACCCATTTCTGTGGAATAATCAAAAGCTTGGAGGTTATGGATGTTGGCTTCCGGACTACTCCGGGGATATTAAAGACTCCGAAGGTTGATCGAGGCTCACGTATCTTCGCAAATCCGTCGAATCAAATTCGAGAATCGATCTGTTCGTGTGGACTTAAAGTTTGAGTTTTTGGAGAGTAGAAAGCTTTTTGGAAAATTTTTCGTTATTTTTTCGTGTTATTTATAGATGTTTGATTTTTAGCATTTTTTTTTTGTGGATTTATCCTTTTTAAGGTAGATTTTCGTTTTTTTTTTAGGTGTTTTTAGGTTAGATTTTCACTTTGAAAAAATTTAAATTGAACAAACAAAAATTTGGAAATAAATTTTCTTCCACTAACCCAAACGAATAAAAATGATTAATTAAAAAATGAAGAATACTTTAAAAATTCATAACGTAATTTTGATTTTCGAAATAAAAATAACTTAAATTCCGAAAAATAAATAACTAATTTTCAATAATGTTTTGTGACAAAATCGATAATTGACGAAACGATAATTATATATCGTTATTAATTATTTAGTGAAAAAATTGCATTTAGCACAAACGAAAAACGTTATTTAATTTTTGCACGTTACTAATTTATTTGCAGGATTGTAATATCGTGGTAATTTATTAAAAAAAAGTAAATTCCGGTTTTTCGTTTGGGTTATGTTGTGCATTTGACGGGAAACGTCAGCTATACGTAATCGGATAGAGGCCAAACTCCCGTTTAGTGGTCGCTCGTATTTGGTCGGAGTGATTTAGTGTTATTGCGTATTATCGTGTACCGCAACTAGCCAGTTTTGCCCAGATTTCGATACCTCGTCCACCGATGAGACCCGCCCTTGTTTTACACCAGAGTCAACTCGAATAAGGGGATTAAAGACTTTGCTTTTTATCCCCAAGCTTTTTTTTTTTTCTCCTGGCACCAACGATTCTCCCCATTATTTTCAGCCATTTTTAATTACTATTTTTATAGCAATTCTGCCAGCCAACGAATACGTAAAACGAAAAAAAAAAAATATATATATGTATATATCAAACGATGAAAATTAAATATTTGAATTATATTTTTCAAAAATATTATAATCGATTAAAATTAAATATTGAAACATTTTTTTTTAATATCCTGAACGGTCAGAATTGAACGTTAAAAAATATTTTGAAAAATATTCCGGCTGATTGAAATTCAATATTTCAGAAACATTTTTTTAAATATTTAATTTCCCCTCCCCCGATTCGGAAAACCAATAAAAATTTTCACGAATTTAGAAACGTCGAATGTCTATTTAAAAAATTCCGATTCCTTGAAATATTAATTTATTTAGTATTTAATATTAAAATATTAATTTATTCAATATTAAAATATATAAATATGTGAATTATTCTTGAAATTGTTCATTATAAATATAAAATTGTTGATTGTTTAAAAGTGACGTTTAAATATAAATTTATGAATTATTTATTTAATCCATTTACTATTTTATCATTTCTATAAATTTATTTACTATTTTTAATTAATCTTCTACAACCACAGAATTGAATTTTTGATTTATTAAAAAAAAATGGAAATTAAAAAGAAATTCCCCAGGCTCTGTCCGAAAGGAAAGGAAGGTAAGGATACTAATAAGTCAAGAAAATATCTCTTCGGCTTTCAAGATCCTCGCTCCAGTTGGCATTCGTAACTTTATCTTATCTTTTCCTCCACAGTTTCCTCTCTCTCCCTCTCCCTCTCCCTTTCACTGGTTCCTCTTGCAACACACCCTATACGATGCCTCATTGTTATACAGCAGGGTGAATTTACGATTGGCCATATCTTAGGAAAATGAGACGATATTCTTTACCTCAGCTAACACGTTCATCCTGTTTTCCAACGCAAACTTCGGGAGGGTGGAATAAGGGAGGAGTGAAAGAAAGTAAAGGAGAAAGAGGGGGAAAGAAAATTGTAGCTGTAAATTAATAAAAAATATATATATATATATATATATATATATATATATATATAAAACAATGAAAATTAAATATTTAAATTATATTTTTCAAAAATATTATAACCAATAAAAATTAAATATAAAAACATTTTTTTTTAATATCCTGAACGGTCAGAATAAAATGTTAAAAAATGTTTTGAAAAATATTCCGTCTGATTGAAATTCAAAATAAGAAAAACATTTTTTTAAATATTCGGAACGATGAAAATAAAAAATGAAAAAATGTATCAAAAATACCGAAACGTACAATTGACTCAAAAAAATGTAAAAATAATTCGTTGAAAATAATTCTAAGAATTGACAGACCTCAAAAATATAATAAATTTTTAAAATATCCATAGAGTGATCCAGCGATTGTTAATTCGTCCTGTGCAATTAATTCGTACATCAATGATCGCTGAATTTCCGGGTATGGTCCTCCGTAACCCCTCGTACAATGAAATTTAGCAGGGACGGTAAAAAACAAATTGCCGAGGAGTCTTCACCGTGTAGGAAAAATTAAAAAATTATGTATATTTATATATATATATGAGAGAGAGATAAAAAAAAAAAGTCTCTCGCTGAAAGCCGCGGCGACAACGCAGCCTCGCGTTCCCGTTACCTCTCTGTCTCCGGGTGGCGTCGTCGTACGGATAATCTATGAATAACCTCCGTGCTCGCGCATTAATTAAACGCGTGGGTGATAATAAATATCGCTCACGGGGTGTGCATCGGCGGGAGCGTTGCGTTCCTAGCAAATTGCATACCCTCGCGTCTCTCTTCGGCTTTCCCGCGCGTGCAATATCGCCTCTCGCGATTTTGCCCTCTTCCTCGTTACGTTATACACCGCCCTCGCTAAAATGTGTACCTATAACCAACCGGAAATTGAATTAGGCTTTTCCGAGGGCCCCTATTAATTTTTGCTTATTTTTTAAAGGTCTCAACCCAAACAAACAAAACCTAACAAACCTAAACTAACCCAAACAAACCCAAACAAACCTAAGCTAACCCAAACAAACCTAAACTAACCCAAACAAACCTAAACTAACCCAAACGAACCCTTAAGGACCCAAGTGAAGATTAAAGGGCGATTTTTCGTCTTTAAGCAATTTTAAACAAACCCAAACAAACCTAAAATAACCCAAACAAACCTAAACTAACATAAACTAACCCAAACAAACCCAAACAAACCGAAACTAACCCAAACAAACCCTTAAGGACCCAAGTGAAGATTAAAGGGCGATTTTTGGTCTTTAAGCAATTCTAAACTAACCTGAACTAACCCAAACGAACCTAAACTAATCCAAACGAACCTAAACTAACCCAAACGAACCTAAACTAACCCAAACGAACCTAAACTAACCCAAACGAACCTAAACTAACCCAAACGAACCTAAACTAACCCAAACAAACCCAAACAAACAAACCCTTAAGGACTCAAGTGAAGATTAGGGCGATTTTTGGTCTTTAAGCAATTCTAAACTAACCCAAACAAACCCAAACTAACTCAGACAAACCCAAACTAACCCAAACAAACCCTTAAGGACCCAAGTGAAGATTAAAGGGCGATGTATATAAAATCGCCCTATTAAAAAGGGCAACATTAACGAAATCGAGCTTTAAAAAAACAAAATAAAAAGAAATGTTCATCAATTCCTGGTTGCAACCGGAGCATTCACGACCCAAATATCCTCCATTGTTCCCAGTACTCTCTTCTACCCTTTCACCCCCAAAAAAATGACCCTCCCCCCACCCTCTCTCGAAAATATAAAAAATGCCAAATTTTTGAACGAAAAGGAGGAAAAAATTGTTTTTTTTTTTTTTTTTTTTGTAAAAAAGTAATCGGGCAGAGTGCAGGATGCGTATGGTCAGAGGGTGATAACGCATGAGACAGGGTGATTCTGCACGAGGGTTTGCAACCCCCAGCCCTTTTCTCCTCGCTGACACTTCTGGTCTGGATGCATTTTTTTGCAGTCGCATCTACATGTAAATGGGGTAATGCGCGTTACAGAAATGGCACCGCCATGTGCCATAAATCGAAATGGTAATTAGAAAAAAAAAAAAAATGACAAAAAAAAAGAAAAAAAAAATGCGTCCATCCCCCAAAACCAACCCCTGTACTTTAGTCTCGTTTTTCGTCTTCCCTTCACGTTCACTCTGTCGACCAACGACCAACCCCCCAACGCACAAACCCCTAAACGTAACCAACCTACCTCTGAAAATCAAAAGGGCGTAACTTCTTACCAAATAAATACGAAACGATCGGTCATCCACGCCTTATCATCAATCAGCTGATTTCGAATTGGAATTTACTCGCTTTCGTAGCGAGATGCAAATTAATCGGGGTGTAACGAGGGCTTGCATTGATCAGGGTACAGACCTAATCCACAAGAGTACCATTCGCGCTTTCTCGATTTGTTTTTATTTCTGTCGACTTTTTTTTTTTTTCTTGCTTCGAATCGAAACGAAGAAATTACTATTTTCAAAGTTTCCTCGCCCTGTTTTTTTGACCCTTGTGACATTTTATGGTTTTTTGAATTTTTTTTTTATTGATTTTTTTAAAGCTCTTTGAATTTTCCTGATATTTTTCTGTTTTTTTTTATTTTCAATTTTTGTCTTTTTTTTCTTTAAATTCGTAACATTTTTCTTAATTTTTTTTTTGTTTTTAAATCGCTCGAGTTTCGATCAAAGAAATATTTTTGAAAAAAGGAAAAACGATAAGCGAATTTCGAGAGCGATCGATCGTGAAATATGTGCACTTTGCATATTTACACGGACCCAATTGCACTTCGGGGACAAAAAAAAATTACGATTGGTGCGAACGTGATGAGAATTCGGGATTTATGTTTTTTTTTTTTTGTTTTTGTTTTTTTTTTAGCGAAGGATGGAGGCGTCATAGGGTCGCGTTTAAATTGGTTTGGAGGGGAATGAAATGTAATTTTATTTGATTTTCGATGTACGAGGATTTTTTTTTTTTTTTTTTTTAACGGTTTTCGATAATATTTATTCGAAAGCTGTCGAAGCATGTATTTTTGGAATGCAATGGAGACGCTATCTATTATTAATATTATTATCCAATTTAATCATTTATTTTTAAAACGATAATTTTTACTTTAATTATAAATATATTATAAATATTACAAATAATTATTTATTTATTATAATTAATTTATGTAACAATACTTATTGGATTATATATAATAATAATTAATTATATAATGAAAATTTTTTTTGTTATTTGAGAAACTATGGAAAATTGATAAAAGTTTGAGTTTTTTTTTTTTTTTTTTGTGGCTTGAAAAAACTTCGAGGTGACACCTGGAATTCAACGGAGCGTACAGAACGAACGAGGGTGCGTAGAATTTGATGCCGTTGCCGAGGACTCGATGCGGTATGGATTCGGAGTGGAAAAGGGCCGCCAAGGGCTGAAGGGCAAGGGAGGGTGCGCGGGTCAGGGGTATCGCGGAAACAAAAGGGGTCGAGAGCTTTTGGAGTTCGTTGAACTCGGCAGTAGTAACGGTTGGCCATGTGCCTAACCGCCGCAATACACGTCGACTCTCGTGGAAAACTACACTGACTGCTCCTCGACCCTTCACTCCGACCAGTCAACCCATTTTCGTTTTTTTTTCTCCTTTTTTTTCGTTATAGAACAAACGAGTCCTATTTATGATCCTCCTTCGCTTTTAATAACTATTACTAGAGGGAAAACGTTTAAATTAATGAAAAAGAAACTAAAAACGTAAAATTATAACCTTTTGAAAAACTTTGAACCCCTTAAAGGCTTGGATAGACGTAGCCTAAAATAAGAAATAAAAGGAAACTGAATTTTTCAAATTTATATTGAAAAAAAATAATAAGAATAATTGTAAATAATTTATATCTTAAAGCTATTAAAATTAAAAATTGAGTTTTTTTTTTTCTCAAGCAATTTGGAAAAACGAAGAAAATCATTTTCGTGATAAAATCTTAAAATCCAATAGAGAAAAACCAGTTCTCACGAAACATAAATAAAAAATTAAATAAAATTGTTTCAATAAAATTTTAATTAAAAAATTGTCACATTTGACGTTACAAAAAATAGAAATTTATAAAAAATAATATCTCTGATGAAACATAAATAATAAAATGAAGAAACAAAAATTGAAAACGAAATAAAAATAAATATAAAAAAAAAAAATGAAATAATTATAATTGGACTCCAACCGTGAAGGTCTTCGACTTGATTCCTCGAATTGGCACCAAACGCACCAATTTTTTGTTGTTGTTTTTATAAAGGTCAAGAAAGAGGGCGGGAAAAAATTGGAGATGGCGTTAACGATGATTTTAAATAATAAAATGAGGAAACAAAAATTGAAAACGAAATAAAAATAAATATAAAAAAAGAAAAAAAATGAAATAATTATAATTGGACTCCAACCGTGAAGGTCTTCGACTTGATTCCTCGAATTGGCACCAAACGCACCAATTTTTGTTGTTGTTTTTATAAAGGTCAAGAAAAAGGGCAGGAAAAAATTGGAGATGGCGTTAGCGATGATTTTTCGAGGTTGTCTGACCTCGAAGTGACTGTAATCACTAGCTGGGCGAAAGATTCGGGCGGAGTAGTAGTAGGATGTGCAGGTCAGACCAGTTGGGAAAACAGGGGCGTCGGGAAGGAGAGCGGGCGCGGTCGAGCTGCGGTGTGCGAATATTAACGCGGTGGCCAATGCGAGGGTTGGGGAGGTCGAGACCTCCAACGAAACTTTGGGCCTTCGCGTTATACTCGACGTCATCCGAACCACGAGCTCACCATTGGAAACCAGACGAGAATGGGAGGGGAGAGCGAAGCATTTCCGGTCACGATTCTCGCCACGCCTGCGAACCTCATGGCCACTTGGAGGACGATTTAATTTTGACGCTGGAACAGACGCGAGAACGAAAAAAAAAAAAAAGAAAAAAAAAAACACACCTACCATTGTTCTCCGTCAGCCTCGACTCTCTTTAAACTTTTTTTCGCCCTCGACCTTTTTGAGTTTTTCAACCTTTAGGGTTTGAAATTCCTCGTCGCAACCCTTCCTTCGATTATTATAATTATATTTTATTTTACATTTAACCGTTAAACTAATTTTTATTTTTATATGTCTGAAAAATTTGGGTTTAAAGTTTAACTTTAACTAGTGAATTTAAGGAAAAATGTAATAATTGTTAAATTTGATAAATATCGTTATATTTATATTTGTTCAATTTAATAACAATTTATTTTGATCAATTCCACGGCCGTTTAATGGAATTAAATTAATCAACAATGAAAATGTGGGTATTTTCTTTTTTTAATTTTAAAACCAAATTTTTCAGTCAAATAAAAATAAAAATTAGTTTACAAGAGTTTCGTGTATTAAGAAATAAGTTGTGAGGATGGTGCCATCCGGTGCAGGACGTGATACAGTCAAGAATGAAGAGAGAGGGAGAGAGGGAGGAGTCGTATCAACACCCTTAAACTGGCTATACCAATTTAAAGTTTACCAAGAGATGTTAAGCAACGAGGGTTGGTAGAGTATCAACGATGAGTGTTTCGAGACCGTGTTACGTGTTAGTACGAAATCTATATAAACCCAAACATGGATAGAGGAGAGTTTCAGCCAAGTAGTTCGAAATGAGACCCTAAAGGTTCTTTGACAATGGAGCCAGGACGTTCTTCAGCCTTGTAGCAGCCATTGAAGACAAACCGGAAGTAACCTCGGTTCGTATGCAACTCTAGATTCCCATGGGTACACAACAATGTATATATACGTCATATCACTAACACATACAGACGACACACATTTTATAGCTGGCAAAGTGCAACCTAACTGGACTTTTCGACCTCCCCTTGCCCTCCTCATCTCTCCAACTCAACCTCTATCTTCTCCCTGGAATAATTACCCAATAACAAGTTTTCAAGGGGATCGTAAATCTTTAATTAAAAAGCTACTGCGGAGCCTCGTTCTATCATGAATTTTGCAGCGTGTGATTATTCTCGTATCTGTCGAAAAATAAAACGAAGGGAGAAAAAAAAACGTACAGTGAAAAAGAAAAAGGAAACGAATATCCATGCATCGAAGCATTTTTTGGAAATTGAAATCCTGGGAATTGGAGATTTTTTTTTGAATGTTTTTTTTTTTCGTGTGTGTGGGTTTTTTTTAATATTGATTTTTTGGCTTTGGTGTTTTTTTTTTTTTTTTTTTGAGTGGTTTTGATTTTATTTATTTCGAGAATTTTTGAAAAAATGTTCGTTTGGATGAAATTTGGGGATTCATTTTTTGAGTATTTGGAATTGATGATTTGATGATACTTCGATTTTTTGGTGAATATTATATTTAGTAGAATTTTTTGATTGGGTATTTTAATTATTAGGAATTTAATGATTTTATTTCATATTTTATGGTCGGAATATTCAAGAGTATATTTTCATTAATTATTTCAATAAATAGAATTTTTGTTATGAATATATTAATGAATAAAAAATGTATATTTATTTATTTTTATTACTAGAAATGTTCTATTGAATATATTTTAATTAATACAAATTTTCTAGTTAATAAATTAATTATCATAAATTAACAAACCGATAATTTATTCAATGGTGTTTTATCGGATTTTGAGGATACGAGATATAAATCCCATACGCCTGAATAATTAAATTTCACGATCGTCGGACATCGAGAAAAAATTAAAAAAAAAAAGAGAACGAACGAAACGGCAGGAAAAAAAATGCGAAAGACTGCACGAGAGGTATTTTCTGCAGTGGTTAGATTTCTGGTTTGTCCTCTTTGAAATATTCATAAAGATGGGGCAAAAAATGACGGGAGTCGAGGAGGGCGACCGGAAGGGCGAAAAGGGAGTTGAAAAAAAAAAAAAAGGCAACTGAGTACAAGTTACGAAGTCTGGATGAAGGAACTCGTGTCCAATCTTCTGAAAGGACGTATATACATTATGTCATATGTGAGGAAAAATCCTATGAATTTGAAATGTTTTGGGAGATACTCGAGCATGAAGAACGTTGCACTTCTGCCTCTCGTGTCATACGAAAATTTATTAATATTAGGTAATACGAACTAATACAACGAAAATTACTGACATTCCTTTTTTTTAAACAAAACTATTTTATTTTCCATCCCATACGAAAAAGAAAAAATATTCCATCGCTGAATCTGACTCTTCACATATTTTATATTCAAGTTTTCATGAATATTTCAGCGGTTATCGAACATTCCGAAATGTTTTTTGAAATGTGAAAATTTCAGTTTTATTGGAAGATTTGATTTTTTAAGTATTGAATTTTATTGGGAACATCTGAAGAATTTAAAAAAAGGCAAATTTTCGTGTATTATTTTCAAAATTTTTAAGTTTCATATTTCACAGCGAAATTCCAAAAATTTCACAGCAAAAATTCAAAAATCTGTCAATTCCCAGTAAAAATTCCAAAAACTTCAAGTAAAAAACCCAAAACAAACCCAAACAAACCCAAACAAAAAATATTAAAAAAAAACAAAAACCCCAATAAAATAAATAAAAATATCCAAACTCTCCAAGCAAATAAAAACGAAACGAAAAAAAAAAGAAAAAGATTTTTATTTTAACCCAAACAAACCCAAACAAAAAATATTTAAAAAAATCAAAAACCACAACAAAATAAATAAAAATATCCAAACTCTCCAAGCAAATAAAAACGAAACGAAAAAAAAAAAGAAAAAGATTTTTATTTTAACCCAAACAAACCCAAACAAACCCAAACAAAAAATATTAAAAAAAAAACAAAAACCACAACAAAATAAATAAAAATATCCAAACTCTCCAAGCAAATAAAAACGAAACGAAAAACAAAAAAAAAAGAAAAAGATTTTTATTTTTAAATTCAAAAGCATCGACCCGAATTCCTATCGAAGTTCAATTCGTCGTTTCGGGGGAGTGATATTTTCGCGTAATTTATTTTTCGATCACGTCGAGGCGGATCGAAACGATCGGTTCGCGGATCGAGCGAGGTTTGAATTATATTAGTGGGGCATCAGGTGCTCCCGTGCTGAGGGAGAAAAAGTCGAAGAAGAGAACGAACACAAGAGGAATGGTACAAAGCGTAAGAGCATCAACGGGTGAGAGTGATACTCGTTTGAAGTGAAGCGACTTCTGTTGCGGGATCGCGCGGTTGGTAAAACGAGACAATTGTAAATAGTTTTCCCAAGAGGGGTCGAGTGTTTCGTTGTTGCTCTCTATCCTCATCTTCATTCGCCATTCACCTTTTGCCACTTTATTTTATACGTATATATATGGACAGGACGTTCCAGACTGGATGTTGGTCCAAAGGAAGATGCGAAACACTCGATCCACATTTATTTTATGGAATCCAATATGGCGGATGGAAATTCACGGAAATGTTTAGTTTTTTATAGAAGAGCGGTTGTTTGATTTTTTTTTTGGGTTTGTTTGGGTTTGTATGGGTTCGTTGAAGCTTGATTGGGTTTGTTTGGTTTCGTTGAACTATGTTTAGGTTTGTTTGGTTTCGTTGAGCTTTGTTTGGGTTTGTTTGGGTTCGTTGAAAGTCGTTTGGGTTTATCTGGTTTTATTGAAGGTTTTTGGGGTTTCTTTTTTCGATTTCTCTCGGCTCGTTTGGGTTTGCTTGGGTTTGTTTGGGTTCGTTGAGGTTGATTGGGTTTGTTTGGTTTCGTCGAGCGTTTTTTTGGATTTGTTTGGTTTCGTCGAGCGTTTTTTGGGTTTGTTTGGGTTCGTTGAAAGTCGTTTGGGTTTATCTGGTTTTATCGAAGATTTTTCGGATTTTTTGTATTTCTCTCGGCTCGTTTGGGTTTGTTTGGGTTTGCTTGACTTTATTCGTATTTGTTTGGGTTTGCTCAGCTTTATTCGTACTAGCTTGGGTTTGTTTGGGTTCTTTTGAATTTCTTTGGCTTCATTCACATTGGTTTTGGTTTGTTCGGGTTTGCGCAGTTATGTATAAATATATTCGAGTCAAATTTCCAAAAATTACGGTACAAATTTTCAAACTTCCAAAAGTAATATTACGACAAGAATTCGAAAAACAATAAAATAAAATAAAACCCAAACGAACAAACCCAAACAAAAAAAAAATAAATTTAATAAATTATTTCAAACACCGTTAAGCTCGTGTCGAGTTTTACGTTCAGGATTCGACCCTCGCGAATTTTTCGATAAGAAAAGAACCGTTGAACTTTCCGTTTTACAGGGAGGGCCGAATTTATCGGTTCGGGAGGACGAACTACGATCCGCAAAGACCATTCATACAGGGACAAACCGTGATCGTGGAAAAATATAAATTTCACGTAACTCGGGCATAGATAATGCACGCACGATCCCATATATTTTTACTTTCCACTATCCCAACCCCCCAACCCCCCGCCATTTTCAGAACGCGTTACGAATATAGATGTGTGCAAAAAAAAAAAAAAAAAAATGTAAAAAAAAGGCACATTCGACGATATCGGAGCGCAGAGCCTGGCCATACTTCAATTTTTATCGCGCAGATGGAATTTTTTTTGTTTTTTTTTTTTTTCGTCCTTCGAGCACCAGGGTGCTTCCGGAAGAGCAGTAATTTCACCGGTTTAACTTAGCGTGACGATTTTACAGTTATTACATCGCGAATACCGAGGGCCCGAGGATTCCTCCGAGGAGAAATATCCAGACAAACCAGAAGACAAAAAAAATGCCAAAAAAATGAAAAAAAAAAAGGTTTCAGGGTGAGGAAAAGGGAGAGGGGGATATAAATGTTGGTGCATGGACCATGAGAATGGATTATGGCGATAGGGCACCCTTGTGCACTGGCCCCTTGGCCTTGCCTTTTTTTTTTCTTTTTTTCGTTTTTTTTTGTTTTTTTTTTTATCTCGGACGATCAACGGATGATTCATAGTTCGCGTGCACCTTAAAGAATACATTGGTTTTTTTTTTCTCCGGACGGATGATTCATAACGCCTCGGTCGAATTTATCTTGCACGTCCACGATTAATTGGAACGTGAAAAGTATTAATTTTTGAAGATTTTTGTTTGTTCGTTGGGAAATTATTAAAAAAAAATTTCTTTCGGTGGGAAATTATAAAAAAAAAATTTCTTTTGTTGGGAAATTATTTAAAAAAATTTTCTTTTGTTGGGAAAAAATGGAACCCAAATAAACCCAAACAAACAAAATTCCAAGCCTAGAACAAACGACAAAAATCCAGCTTAACAAAAATCAACAAATCGAACGCGAAAAAATATTCAAAAATCAACAAATCGAACGCGAAAAAAATATTCAAAAATCAACAAATCGAACGCGAAAAAAATATTCAAAAATCAACAAATCGAACGCAAAAAAAATATTCAAAAATCAACAAATCGAAGGCGAAAAAAATATTCAAAAATCAACAAATCGAACGCAAAAAAAATATTCAAAAATCAACAAATCGAACGCGAAAAAAATATTTAAAAATCAACAAATCGAACGCAAAAAAAAATATTCAAAAATCAACAAATCGAACGCGAAAAAAATAATAAATAATATGCAAACGTCTCACATCGAAGGTACAGATAAAATAATAAATTTTTGGTACCGGGGAAATGCTCTTTGTAATTTGATTTCCTGTTTCGAGTTAACGAGTACAGGCAAGCAGGTAACATGCAGGATTTCCGGATAACGTTCAGTATTTAGGTGGTTAGTGTACAGGCGCGAGTTCACCAGCTTTCGATAATGGACGTGACGTTTCTGGTACACATGGACACACGATACCAACACACACGCGTGTAAAATACTTGTTACAGGATTTTTCGTAGGTGGTGAATTACCACGATGCTACCGTCGTAAAGCGAACGAGACGGGAAAGCTTCATCGTCGTGAGATTGCCTCGTCGCCTTCGTCTTCTTCCCTGTACACATCCTCCTTCTTCGTATCCCGTACATTTTATATAAACGATAAAAAGCTTCCTCGACGTAACGAAAAAAAAAACAGAAAATAATCGATGCCCCAACGAAACGTCTACCGATGTAAAAAAAAAAAACAAAGAAAAATAAATATTGCAAACTAAAATTTAAAAAAAGAAAATAAAAAAAGAAATTAAATGTTAAAAAATGAAAATAAAAAAAGATAATCAATGTTATAAACGATAATTAAGAAAAAACGACAAATAATTAAAAATAAAGGACATAAATATCAAAAACCCGAAATAAGCTTTTTTTTTTTAAACCAGGAAATCTGGGGATTTATTTGCATCTGATCTGCACGAATCTGCTAAAAAATAAAAAGATAATTGTCCAGCTAATAATATTTTTTTTTACTGGAATTGTTTTTTTTTTTTCAATTTTTTTTCTTTGTGATGTTTGGGATGCGCTGGATGGAAAAGTGAACTTCAAGAGAATGGGCAATTTGATATTATGGTGAAGTTCTTTTTTTTTTTCAATTTTTAATTCTCTTTATTTTTATTTTTTTATATTTTTTTCTCGCCTTTTTGGATTTTTTTTAAATTCAAAGAATAAATTTGAAAAATGGAGAAAAATAATTAAAAATACGAATGAAAAGTAAACCACTTTATCGTCATTACCATTCTCGTATTGTCACTTCAAATTATTTTTTTATTATTATTCTTTTTTTTTTTTGTATTAAAAAAAGACACTTTTTTCGATTGAAAATTTATGGGAAAAAACATGAGACGTTTTTTTTTCAACTGAAATTTATTGTCGACCAGTCCAAAGGGAACTGGTGGAAAAATAAATAAACAAATATGGGGATGGGAGAAATAAAAAGGAGGCGGAATAAGAATGGCCATTACATTGTACAATAAAAACTATATAATAACCCTCCGTCGCCGCACACAGACGAGCCATTTTTTTTTCTCCAGCGCAGAGAAAATAAGGATCCTCGAAGAGGGGTCTAAAAGAGTGACAAAAAAAAAAAAAACATAGAGGAAGAGGTCGTTCAGTCGGGAAAAGAAGATTCGCTCCGAGCTAGATTCGAGCAATGAATTGTCGTTGGAACATTACCGGGTGAGTGGTTGCCTGGATCCCCGGAAAAGAACGTTTTTCAAAAATGTCGCCATCTTTCTTCCGAACAAAGAGTCACTTTTTTTAAAATACAACGCGAGCCATTAAAAATTACAAGCGATTTTACATTCAAATAACTATCAAATTATTACACACATTTTAACAAAATTAACAAATTAAATATTTTTTCCATTTAATTATAAAATTATGAAATTATTTGAAAATCCATTAATATGAAACTTTTTGAAATTTTTAATAACTTTATTATTAAAAAAATTTAATTCAAGAAAGAAAAGCTATTATATAAAAATACCAAATATATACAAGCTAATATATTAAAAAATCATTGAAAAAATTCATTCGCCAAAATAATAAATAATAATTAATAAATACATCTTCCCATTCTGAGATTTTTAAAATATTTTTTTAAAACCCATAATTTGTTTAAATTTCCAAAAAAGCAAGAATGGAATTTATAAGACCTCGTAGGTAGGGAAAAAGTGAACTTTTGTACCTAACCTATAAATCGAGAGCCAGCAGAGCCCTGAAGAGAACGTCCAGTAAAAAAGAAATAAATCTAAATGAGCCATATATATATATATATAGAAATAATTTCACGTGTGCACAGCTTCCATTATTTGTACTTACTCCCCTGACGTTTGCTACTTCCTGTCTCTTGTTTCCTCAGTGATAAACTCCTGTCCCGACAAATTTCATCCCCCTTGTTGTATCCCCTCCCCCTTTCCCGAAATATAATCCAACCAATGGGAACGCGATGTGCCAATAAATTATCAAGTGAAACCGTAGGATATTCGCTATCATCATTATTGGAATGGACATTTTCAATGACGAGTGTGATGGTATATTCAGGCGGGAAACGAGCTTGGAAGCTCCACCTGATCAACGTGTACCAACGTTCAATCCAAAATTCATGAAGGGTCATGTACATTTAGTGATTATTAACTTACGTGTACTCGAAGACTAAAAAGGTAATATGAAAAGGTTGTATTTTGGTTATGAGAATTTTCAACAAATTGGGGACAAATTAAAATAACATTGAAAATCAAATAAAAAATACCTCAAAGCATTAAAAGGTAATCTAGGATCAGTTAAAGTTACTGAAATGAAATTTTAAGGCGACAGGACAATGAAGGTCGAATTAGGAAGTTTTGGGGCATTGAAGGTCAACCTAAGACATCCTAGGAGATTGAAGGTTAACCTAGAACATTCTAGGGTATTTATATTTAATCCTGGGGCATTGAAGGTCAACCTAGGACATTCTGAGGCATTGAAGGTCAACCTAAGACATCCTAGGAGATTGAAAGTTAACCTACAACATTCTAGGGTGTTTAAATTTAATCCTAGGGCATTGAAGGTCAATCTCGGACATTCTGAGGCATTGAAGGTCAACCTAAGACATCCTAGGAGATTGAAGGTTAACCTACAACATCCTAGAGTATTTAAATTTAATTCTAGAGCATTGAAGGTCAACCTAGGACACCCTAAGCCACGTAAACTTAAGCCAGAACCCCCAAGGGCATTTCAATTAAATCTAAACTTCGAAATACAACCTTGAATCAATTTAAAATCCATTTAAAATCCTCTTAGGATCATATGCACCTATAATCCTACCATCAACGATCGCCATTTATTTTTTGCCAACCTCCGAGTAACCAGATATTCCCAACGAAAAAAAAAATCTAAAGTTTATCAATTGGGAAACCCTATAAATTCAATCAAAAATCTGAATCCGATCAACCCAGTTTTCTACCCCATCAAAAAAAAAATCCTAAAAATGATGAAATGGAAAAGTGTTTGGATCGAAATGATACAAGGCTCGATGAAAGCTGAGCTTAAAAAGGAGCTTTTAAGCATACGGGTATGTGTGTTCACATAACGAAGAATCTAGACGTACATCACGTACTATAGACTTTTGCTATCCAAATAATTGATTTGGCAGCTTTGCGCAACGCTCGCAGCTGCTACCCCCCACCCCAGCTACCTCCACCATTCCCCCGAGCAGTCTGCGCGCATAACCCAACAAACCTACCACCCCTCGCGAATTACCACCTTAATTCGGCAAACAATCGTTCCGCGCATCCTGCAAAACGCATTAAATTGTTCAAAGTGTGGGAGGCGATTGAAAACAATAGGGCGCCACTTTTTATACCCCGCGAGAGTTCTATTGATGACGATGAGGAGAATGTAGGCGAAAGGGAAGATAGACGACGAGTCGAGCATTTCGAAATCTCGTAGCTACGCGAGAGTGGAGCATTGAATCGTTCGCGTACCATTGCTTCATCGTCTGCATTCGTACAGGGTGATTCAGAAAAACTCCAACACATCGAATGTTCAATAAAAACCTTAATGCTCCAAATGACCTTCAATCCAAAGATAATTACAGGTTGAAAGTCACTCGTAGATTCGAATAGTATTTGATATCAAGATTTTAGAGTCATATGAAGGGTATATTAATAATTGGAGGTCATATTGATGAAAGGTCATTTGAAAGTCGTTGATAGTTCGACATTGAGGTCTTCCAGTCATTCCAAAGTCGTATTTTTATACAAGGTTGAATTCGTTTGAATACGAGGTACCATGTACAAGGGGGGAGGAAAGATGTTCTATTGGTTACTTGAATAAGAATGACCTTGAATGACCTTGAATCACCTTGAATGACCCTGAGTGACCTTGACGATAGCTTCGAACGAGCTTGATCATGAACTCCGTCAAGATCTTTGCGGTAACTTCGAAAGTGTTCTTAAAAATGTCCCTGATAAGGACTTTGATAGATACTTTAGAAATGACCTTGACAATTAATGATGACCTTGAATAAAAATTGATATAAAATATTTTGGCACGTATTTTCGAATTCAAAAAGATATTATGGGGTTTTTTTTTACTTTTGAGACACCCTGTATCCATAGACACGAGCATATATCTATAATCACGTTGATAATGGCACAGTCACGATACTCGAGACTCGCGTACGTGGATTTCCACTTCGCGCTTTCTCCAAACGTTGAAATGGATTATTCCAGTAGCAAGCGAGGCTGCGGTGAATCTCTATTCGTTTCCCTCTCTCTCTCTCTCTCTTTCACTCTCTGAATCCACCTCATCCACATTTTGTGATTGCACTCACCGCTCGCGCGTACCGAAGATTATTCGTGCGAATGAAAAAGCTTCGCATTCCAATCTCGTCACCTCGCGATTCTCAAAGTTTCCAATCGGCGAATATACGCCTCATTTCACCAATTCCAATCGTTGCGTCGGGCAATCTTCTTCCCTTTTTTCGTCGTTCAACCTTCTTTTTGAGGATGCAGAGAAAAAAGAAGAAAAACAAAAACTAAGCTTGGAATACCCGACAGAAAATAATCGATTGTTCAATAAACGACAGGATTTTTCATATTTTCTATTAAAAATTGCAATGCCAGTTTTGTATTATTTATACATAACCTCATTTCGAAAACTACGTTGACAACCAATTGACGCTTTGGCGAAAAGGACATTTCAAGGACGTTTTCTATTTCCGGGTCCAGGAAGCATTAGCCCGATTGCCCAAAGAAATCTCTAACCCAAACAAGCTTCTCTCCACATTTCCGAAAAAATGGATATCTTAAAGATTGATAATCGAGGCTTTTTTAAAAGTCAATAAAACTTATAGGTTACAACTGGATCAAAGCTGGAATGAGAATAAAAGAAGGTTTTCATCAACTGGACAATACCGAAGTTCAAATTAAATCGAAGAATTCATTTCCCCTGGTATTATCAAAGTTTCACCCCAACGTCTATTGGACTGTTTGGAGTACAGTAAAAGCCATCAATCCCCATCAATCTATGGGTCGATTTCTCGAAGAAACCGGAATTACCACAGGAATCGTGAAAACGCGTGGGCCCGAGTCCAATGGAGTAAATTTTCACCAAAGAACAATAGACTTCACGTAGAGTTGAAAGGAGCCTACAAGGGATAGGTGCTGGGCTCCAATACCTAGGTTTTCGAAAAGGCTCAAGGTGTAAGGAAATCGAAGGGTGCGGTGAGACAAAAGGGATATAGCGTTGGATGCTGAGTTAACCTAGGACCTAAAGGTAGTGAAAAAAGAACGAGGTTAGGGTTGGGAGGGTGTAGACGACGATTCAAAAGGCAATGCTGAGCTGGAGAAGGGATTTCGTGATGCATTAAGATCCTTTTTGCCGAGACATTAAGGCCACCTTCGACGTACGAACAATGGAGATTTATACCGACGATAAAATACCTGTCAAGCCCGTAAAAAAAACTTTTCAACTCTCTGCCATTCCGAACAACCATCCGAGCCATCCCACTCCGGCGCGAAGTGTAAAACGGTAATTTCGGTATCGGTAATACGCCGAGCACACGTTAACCCCAAGGTGGTACATGTCGGTACTCCGAATATGTCTATGTTGATACCTAATACAGGTATAAGTCGAAACCCTACGTGTGTCCGGGTACGATTAATAGGTAAACGTGGGGACCCCACATGGGTATGGGTACCCCTAATAGGTATACGTGGATACCGCACACGGATGTACTTTTCTCTTTAGCTGCATTGATCCTCATACTTGAAGCTAACGTACAAACTTTGTTCGTTAACGTTCCGGTTTATAGGTTAGGAGTGATCACTGTCCCAGGAAATCTTCGGGTGTCGTGATCTACCACAAAAGGTATCTTTTAATAACCCTATTTGAGACAACTTTGGAAGGGCTTGAAAGAGTTTCGAGTGGACCAATAGCTACCCCTAAGGGATATGTTGAAGTGGACAAAAAAGATCTAGGGCCCTCCTAAATGTAAGGTGACGACAAGGGGTAAATTGGAATTTTCGGAGATGGAAATGGAGCTAATAGGATACGACTTTTGTGGCTTTAAATTGACAAAAGAGATTTGGGTGAAATAGATAATGATTTTTGTTGGTCGGTCGTCATCTAGATGAAATCAGTTTCCTATTATGAGCAATCCATCGATGATCGATCGGTAACTAAGTGCGTCCCTTTATCTTCATCCATCGTTCTTCCACTTAGCCTCGAAGGCTTCGCGCGCGCGAAAAAATGAATAGCCTCGAGTCGTTAGTCGTAAATAGTCCAGTTTCGTGTTGTTGTTTTTTTTGTTCTTTTCAAACTGCTATAGCCAGCGTTGCTTCGTTAAGCTCGATTACACGCTCGATAAATTAACAAAACGAAAGCAACGGGGTTGGAGAGTAACTGGGTGGAGACTGGTGATCATCCATACACCTCGGAGTTTCATTGGCTCGATTGTGGTGGTTTCCGTGAAACGAAAGAGAAAAAAAAACAAACAAACAAAAATAAATTAACGGTTCATCGTGGCTTTTCGCTTTGTACGTGGTTGAGGGTTCCGTGGGCGTTTGGATGGAGGAAAATAGTTATAACCGTGTGCCACGAGGCGAAAGAACCGAGGCTGTAGAAATACGTGAGTTCGCTCGTACAGAACGACCGGGAAGTGGGCGAAGGAACATAACCGAGGTCAAACAAGGTCAGCCCGCAATTTTATGTTATCTCGGTGTAGTATCGATATGGTGTTGGAAAAGGGTAATAAAAGGGTTTGAATAGATGAGAAAAGATGCTGGAGGGCTAAAAACTAACAGTGCTGCATCGAATTCGGGTTTTTCCAAACAAACGGTAAAGATAGGCGATGATGGCGACCATTCGAAAAATCACTAACGATCTTTTCGAGTTTCGCTGTAACTACCTCGAATCACCTGGATCACGAATCTAATATTTACAGCCTGGAGCACAATACAGCGTGTACCGGTATTTTGAAAACAAGCCAGAAACCACACAATCAATGGGCAATCAAATTGGAAGGTGCCCCATCGAAAATGTGCAGACCGAAGGTACATAAAAATGGAGAATCCTGGCACAATGGTCCGGAACAGAAAAAAAAATTGTAAACGGCGCAGTTCTCGTTTCACCGGAAGAGTCTCCAACCCCTTTTTTTTTCTTCCAGCCAGCAAACAGCTGTCAATGGCAGAGATTGAACTCGGGCTGGAATCTCCGAGAATTTCGATGCGCAGCTTTCATGAGCTTTTGGTCGTTTAGAAGTCTGCTTACGTACGATATTTCACGCTGGATCAACATTTTTCACACAATGAAGAATGCAAAAGGTTGGAAGGTATATAGATCGCGGTGAATCGCCACGTACGGAAAAGATTCTAGGTGAGGGGTTGCGCAATCGAAGATGGGACGAGTAGTAGTGGGTATCCTCTATCCGTGTGGACAAGTTTCTCAGTCGTTTGGTCGCAAAGAACGTTTAACGTTGGTGGATCGAAGGGATAGAAGACTGTCTACCGTCTGAAAATCCTCGTACGCACACGTAGCTCAGCTGAAGCGGAACAGTTAGGGGAAGGGTTGAGGGTTGGATAGTTGGAAGAGGTAAGAGAGCACGGAGTCGGTTGGTGGTTGGTTGCGCCAGCGTTATACGGAAATTCGCAAAGTGTCTGCATAAATCGCGGCAACTGGGTCGTGAAAACAGCCCAGCTAGCTGGCAGTCCAGGATGGGTGTAGGGGTACATCCAATAGAGACTACCGTTTCCACCTTCGCCATATTCAAGCTCCTACAGCTAACCTGTGTAACCATCGAAGATGCCGCCATATCTAACCTGGAATAGGAAAGGTTGAAAAGAGAAAGGGGATTTCCTCGGTTTGGGTTAGTAAAAGAGGAAGACCAAAGCTCCTCCGGAGTTTTACGTGTGGAAAAAGCAACAGGGGTGGGAAAAGCTTTAATGGTGCTGGTGTTGGTGTCTTTCAGTTGCAACAGCAGCAACCCCCGGACCTACACCTAGATCCTGGTGGACCATAGTAGTAGACTTGGAATATGGCCGCCTGCACAAACACCTTCACGGTTACCTAGAACGATAACGGGCGCGCACGTGGCGGCACCGCTGTTCACCCTCGCAGCACTACCATCCCTTGTAAATAGCGAGCAAAGTTCCATGATGTGTGGCCGCGCGGATGCGCGAAACTGCACCCGGAAAACGGAATGGCGAAAGAGCTGAGGCTGCGAGGGAGAACCGATAGAGAACCTCCTAGCAGACCCAGACAGGAAAGGTTCCCAAAAGAATGTGGGACGAATTGGGCACATGGGGGTTATTGGAAGAATATCAACATCAGATTACTTCAATCGGCAAGCAAACTGATTAATTACACCGATCACCTATAGTCTTTGGGTACTTCAGCTCTCATCAATTTTCGAACGGTATCCATCAGCAGGACTGTATCGACAACGATACACCTAGCCTGGATTGGAAAACCTCTCAAATGACCAGAAAACGACTCCTATTCAACCTAAAAACAACTTTCGCTTTCTCCAGTCATCAAGAATCTTATCCCTAATAATCAATTGCCCATGAATAAACCTAGCCACTCGTTTAATCCTAAATTTCATCCCTGGGCCGTTCCTTCATCAGAGTTAGTACCCCATCAACGGTAGGAAACGCAATCCATCAGGAATGAAGGAAGTAGGACTGTCGCAACAATTCGGTAGTTTGCGTTAGCCTCGGAGGTAGGTTTGTTGCGAAGCATCGCCGGGGCTTTCTCATGGTATCCACGCGGAAAAGCGCGTTTCGTACTAGCTCATCGCTTGTGGCGTACGGGTCTTGCTCTTCGCTGGTAATTCTAGTCGGTCGGTGTACCGGAGAGAGCTAGTTTTCTCGTCCCTTTGGATACACCTAAAGACCCAACGTACGGACATATCCACCCACACGCGTGTACACATCTGAAGATGAGAAAGATGGGTGCGCAGGATGAGAGGCGAAACCGGCGAGTCAGAACCACGAAAATGTATTAGAACTTTTGGGTGAAGCAGTTAACTGCGAATGTTCATTCTCGCGTAGCGCACTTCGGTCGTACACACGGTGGTAGGGAGGAGGTTGAGGGGCTCGGAGGTGGTATTCCGGGTCTGCTTCATGGTGGCTACCGGGATGCACAGACACTCCCGGTTACCCTCGTTTACCGGGTAGAAAGCAGCCCCCGGTACGAAGCCGAGGAAGGCACCTGCGAGTAATATCCATGGATTATATTCCGGTGTAGCGCTCCACGCGTGTAGACCCCCCTCTCCGTTATGACTATGGAAGAGGAGGGACTTTTCTCGCTTCGTATAATATAACTACAACGGGGAAAATGTACAACGGTCCTATCTCCGGCTCTAGGAATTTTGCCACTATGGGCTTCCACTTTGGCATCGCCTACTCTTGGTACTCTTCCTATGGCTCTTGAAACGACCGGGTCCAATGTCTACAGCCACCTGGTAGATTCACTCTCCGATCTATTTGGCGTCATCTCTCATGATGATTTTGACTAAACGTAACTTCAAACGGACTGGGGTCCGACCAGGACTGAAATCTGGATTTTTTTCTAGAAGAACAGATCTAGTTGGATTCTGGAATGAACTTAAGTCTCTAATTGTCCTAGACCAAACTTGAATCCCTAATTGACCTGGACTAAACCTAATCTAGAATGAACTGGAATTCAACCAGGACTGAAATCTGGTTTTTTTCTAGAAGAAGAATATTCCTAGTTGGATTCTAATCAAGATTACGATCCGGAACTTTTGCGGAGTCTGGATGATATCCTAGGAGATATTAGGCTTTGAATCTTGAATCTCCCACTTAAAAAATCCAGTTCGATATCCCTTGGGATGCGAGTGAAAGTTGATTTAGGAATAAATGTAAAAATCACCAGGACACGTTGATCGATACATTTGATTTTGATTCTTCTTTAACACCTATCAGGCTTTAATTAAATCGAATAAAAGTTGAAACTGACTCGATTAAGTTGATGAACGGTTCATTAAAAAACTGATTACTGAATTGATGAAAAAAAAAAGTTAGTTGCCTGTTGTTTTTTTTTTCCTCCCGAGTAATTTCCTTTTCCAACTCACGAGGCATTGAAGAAACGAAGCTGGAAAAAGATTCCAATGGTACCTCGGACTCTCGTCTTTTCTCTGCGAAAACCGTCGATACTACCTACTTTTCCCCCAAGCCAGTTGTTTCTCTTTCCAGTCCTTCCGGCTCTAATATTATTCTTCAAGGATAACTGGCGTTTGATGGTTCAAGCGGGGAGCATCTACAGAAGTGAAACGAGTGTTCTTTGCACCTGGTGATTTCCCTGCGGTAAAAGGGTAACTAGAATGAACTACGAGCCATCATCCAAGATCCCATAAATTTTCCTTTTGGATTTCCGGTTCATTCAGGGATTCGGTGAAGCTCTTCGTGGTCGAGTGAATATTCTCGTCCTCGTACTAACACCAGATTTACTTTACCGAGAATCGTGATACGATGACCCACTTGGCTGGGTCGCGAACGATTTCGCTGCGATCTAATTATCTTATCAACCAACCAACCACCTCCTAACCCCCCTCCTCTTCGCCGTCTCGCGTTCGTTTGGCTCGAGGGGCTTTTCAAGAATGGAAAAATTCCCATCGGGACTGGAATTTCGTTCATTCGGGAAACTCCAACGTTAACAAAGCTCTAACGAAGTACTGCCCGGTAATGTAGACTCTGATGGCTCCAGGAATGAACGAAGAAGCGAGCAAAATTATACCGAACGTAAAAGTTCATTTTTTCGAAACGCAACGCTTCTGAACAGTTTCACGCTCGGGTAAAAAACGAAGAGAAAGAAAGAGAGAAAGCGTGTCTCGAGTGATGGCGAAGCTTGCTATTACCTGAAGAGAGCTGAGGGATAGACGAAGAAAAAAGAAATTGAAAAATAAAAAACTAAACGAAAAAGAGAGGTATACTTTCAACCCCCTTAACCCCCGCGTAGTTATAACGAAACGCTTTGTACCGGGCCACGAAAGAGCTGCGAACAATAACGGGATAACGGTTATAGGTGGTGCAGCCTTCGAAACCCTCTTTCCTCGCGTGAACGCCTCGAGCTATCACCTCACTTTTCCCACCTGCCTGTATTACCGTTACAAAAGTATTTACTCGCTCGAGGACCCACTCGATTTCCCTTGCGATGCTTTTCGACCTCCTGCCTTCTTTTTTTTTTGTTTTTAAACCAAAGCGAGACGAGTATTCTAAGGACCAAACTGGCGAACGGTGGCGTGACGAGCGACCAGTTGTTGGGGGGTGGGGGGGTGGGGGGTGTTAGGGGTGAAATTCTGAATCGAGTGATATAAGAATGTGTGGGTCCCGGATGAAAATCGGAATTATTATTTATTTTTTAAGAAAAATTCACCATTTAATTCACCTTCAACTCTACATTTCTAGGGAAAAATGTCAAAAAAATATTGTATGAAGGTTTTTTCACATTTTCGCGGGCTAATTTTCCACTTTCGGCGAAAACTCGGGCATATTCGTAATCAGCGGAAAATTTCCGATCAAATACACCCTTTTAATACTTAAAAAACGGAAAAAAAATTTTTTCGACCTCCCAGGCC